>WEKY01051501.1:15768-41225 GCA_013390045.1 Picathartes gymnocephalus
TCTGGGGCCCGGGCAGCGCTGCCCCGCCTCCGCCCCATTGGCCGCCCGCTCCGACGTTCGGGCCCCGGGATCGGCCTGGGCAGCTCCCCCGGCGCTGGTGGGGCCCGCACGGCCGGGCCGCGCTGCGGCCCCGCTCGGCTTTGTCTGTGAGCGGCGCGCCCCGGGGTCTCTGGGGCCCTTCCGCCGCGTCCTCATGGGCCCGGGAAAAGCAGTGGCGGGTAGTAAAGGAGTTTCCAGTCGGCAGTGCTGATGTTGAAGGCGATATAAGAATGTCTTGGCTCTTCTCTTTGCTTCCTTTCTATCCTTTTCCAGGGTAAATGAAGGCAGTGAGATTAAGGCAGACCTTGGGGTGTGTGGATGTGCGTTGAAAAACGAAAGGTTAAAAAGACATATATTTTTGCACAGGACTTTGTTGCTGTGTTAGGTAATATAGAAAAAGCTCGCATGAGTAGAAAATAGGGGGTGATACTGATATCTGCCAAAAAGAAAAAGGTGTTTTTTGTGTATATCACGATTAACCAGAAATTGGGGTTTAAAAAAAGTGACTCTCAAAGTGAATAGTGAATCTTAGTTAACTGCTAAGAGTCCGGAGGATGTTTGGCAGTTCAGATCAGCTTTGAGTATTTTTGATGTTAAGATTTTGGTCTTCAAGTTGTGTGGTGGGCTCAAGTGGTGAAAGTGCGTAGGCTGGAAGATTGTTTTTGGTTTTCTTTCCCTAAACGTGGAAATCAAAACAGTTAACTTTGCAGGCGCTCAGTTTGCCCTATTTTACTGTGTTTTATGCCTTTTCTTTAAATAAGCCACTCTAGATGCTCTGTTGAAATGCTGATTGCACGTGTATGTTCCGTAGGTGGGGTGGTGCTTGTTTTAGCAAGTTCATACAGACGCTAACTGAAATTAATTCCGTAATTATTCTCCTAAGTTTCTCTCTAAGAGAGTCTTTCTTATTGTCTATCTTCACATTGTGGTCTGTGAGCTGTGAAGATGCTACTAGAAGTTTTCAGCTGGGAGGTGCTTTTTTTACATGTTTTATATTTGGATTGTTACTTTATTAACCGGTAGGATTAAAAAATATGTATATATTTCTTCTGAAGTGTTGACTCTGAATTAGCCACTGCTGTTCTTCAAAGCATCCTGATGATACAGTTCTGTGAAAGTGGCATGTCAGTACTTGGCAGCACGAAGTGTTTAATACAAGAATTAACAATCAATTGAGAAGGAAATGGCATCAGTATGTAATTGTATAAATCCGTTCTCAGTCCATAGGTTTAATAGTAAATGCAGTTTGAGTATTTTCCTTTTATCTCTCTTCTACTTTAGAAAGGTTGTATTAGGCTAAGAGAAAAGTAGATTGAAAATTGACTGGGGCTTTTCCCATGAGGAAAGACATACCAGTGAAGAGATATCAAACATCACAAAGAGAGTCATGAAGGAAGTAGAAGAGGGAAGTGTTGATTCTTTTCATCTTTCTCCTGCTTTTGAAAGATTTCTGTATCCTACAGGCTGAAAAAAAATGGATACTCCTTTACACTGTGTGTAACTGAAAGACATGGTGCATCAGCCTGTTTGGAATGCCAGAAGTTTGCAAGAAAGTTGAAACAATTAATTTGTAGTGAAAGTCATCCAAGGCTATAAAAACAAGAGTATCTTTTCAGTCTTGGCAGACATCATGGTGACTGGTCCGTGGAAGGTACTTCTGCCTGCCCTACAATTACACAGCTCCATAAATGTCCTCCACTGGTTACTGGAAGCCAACGAAGCTATTTTGTCTGTTATATTACACTAATGTTTTTCTAGAAGTTACACATCTTTTGCCTTTTTTTTTTTTTTTTTTTAGAAATACCTTGATCACCTGTAGCATACAAATAGAAGAAAACTAAACCCTACAGTTCAAAAAATCAGTGTATTTTCATGGGGTTTTATATGCAGTCCATAGGTGTTTCTTCTTTCCCACCTCAAATATGTGCAAAGTACTTTGGCACTTTTTCAGCAAAGTGTATGGATTTGCTTCAGCACAGATGCTCAGAGTCTGAGTATTACTGCTTGACCCATGTTGGCTTTCAGTATGAACTGAATAAATGTGCATTGATCTGTACTGAATACAAATTACTGGCAAAACCAGTGAAAACACATGCATTCTTAAAGAGCAAGGAGTTTTTTAGTAAAATGGATAAAAGAGCTGAAATTGTTTGATTTCTCTTTAGATAAGCTCCAGAATATAAATGAGAGCAGGAGTTCAGGGAGATACTGAAAAGGATTCTGGGGCTTTAGGGCTGATGAGCATTATAGTCAGTGCTAAGACTACTGACAGGATTATTTTGGGGCATAGGTTAGTCTGTTGATACCAAATTGGTTTTTGCCTTTTTTGCTTTTATATATTCTTTACATATATATTTGTAGCTCTTTAGCCTATTATTGTATTTGTAGCTAGCCTTTTACCTACTCGGTTAGACAGAAAGACAAAATAAATTGCCCAGCGGCTCCAAGCCCTGGGGCCAAGGTTGGCTTCTCCAGGAGCTATGACTTCTCGAGACACATTTTCATAAACAAAGTTTAGTTCCTATCTAGGGGTGGGGGGTGGGGTGTCAGAAAATGGTAGAACTAGGGAGGATTTGCCTCATCACCTGTGTCTCTAATTGGAGATTCTTGTCAGTTACGCTAATTTGCTAAACATGTAAAAATTGTATCCTCTTTATGTTACATGTGCATCTTCAGTGCTTTTCATCCATCATGTTGTGCACCATAAGGATCCTTGTAAAGGTAACCCCTTCTTACCACCTGTGTCTGGCTCATGATTTTAGGGCCAGTCAAAAGGCATCACTATCAGGCAGCCGGTAGAACTTCAGAACATTCTGAGATGGGTTGTTCTGTTTTTCCATAATTCTCTTTGACCTTTTTTCCCTCTCATGTAGGTAATACAAACTAGGCGTATACTGACCGTGATAGATTGTTGGCAGAACAGCAAGGTGGCTCCTTATGTCCTGGTGCCTGACTGTGTAACCAACCACTGGCCATCTGTATCCCATCACCTTCATTACATGTTCAAGTAATTTCTTCAGACTGATGGCAGAAGTTCGGTTTTATTTTTATATATATATATATATATATTTAGGAAGTGGTACTTTTAAAGAAAGTAGAAGTATAATTATAGTGTGATTTAGAACAGGAGCTTCTAGAAAATGTGTGCAACATGCTTTTAGAATGCTAAATCCTGAGGGCTAAGAATAGTTGGAGTAGATCAGAAAGCATGATTTTGCTTTACACCTTCCTGACATCTTTTTTCCATCCTTTAGCCTTTTGTGAGGACCATATGTATTGTGATAAACCAGAAGAGAAGAAACTTGATGTGTAGTAAAAACTAAAAGTTAATTTTTTAGCAGTCTTTGTTCGCATTTCAAGTTCTAGTGTTCAAACTAGGTTGGGGGTATGGTGGCTTTAGGACTGTTATTAAAATAAACAGTCTAGAAGACTTAATCTAGAGAACGAAGCAGTGAGCACTTTAATGTATGCCATAGTATTATATTAGGTAAACTCTTGGTTTTGATAGTTCTTGCATACTTATCTAGTAACATCATTTTTCAAGTTTGTGTGCTGCATAGTATATCTGGAATTCCCTTGTTATTTCTGCTCTGTGTTGCAGACTGCAGTAGTTAAATCAGTTTTCCATTATATTTGTTGCCTTCAAAATCATACAGTCAAGAAGCAGACAACTGAAACTCATGGCAAGGAATTTACTTGCATTGTTGCACAGCTGCAGGTGTTGAAAGGCCTGCCTCTGCTGGGAAAGAGAGCAATATTTTCCACTTTCTCCTGTCGTAAATATTCCTGCATCCAGGAGACTTTAGTACTGCTTGTTGTGGCCTTTCCTTTAAGTGCAGTACACTTGTCAAGCTGTAATCTGTGTTTTGGTTGGCACGGGTGTTACTACTGAGTCCCTTCTTACCAAGATAAAAAATCAAAGTGTTCTCTTTTGATCTTTGCTAATGATAGTAAAAAATCTTGGTTTGCTGTGCTTTCTTCTCTTTATGTCACTCAGTGGCTCAATACTTCTGTGATGTGAGCTGGCATGATCAGTTTCTGCCCATGTTTTAAATATTCTGTTATTCTTTGTAAAGGATCAGTTCCTTTGGGTTCATTGAATGAGCCTGAGAGATCTGAGAAGCAGCAGAGTGACTACTGACTAGAAGAACTGGTTGCTGGAAAGAGAGGTGGTCAGTTTGAGACTGTTTTAGCTGGCCTTGAGATTTTTTTTGTTGTTGTTTTAAATATCAGTATCCTTGTATTTTTTCGTTTGTGTAAAGGCACACAGAAACACAAAAAACCCCCGATCCCAAACCCGCGTTTGAACCAACCCCTTATTGTTAGTTATTAAAACCTGATTTCCAGTGCCTGTTTCCTCTTTTGGATTCTGGTTCTTGATAACTTGTCAAGCCACGTAGCAGCCTTTTCCTCAGATGGGATGCTAGTAAGTAGCTGGGTAGCAGTGAAGAAATTGGTCTTAAATATAGGAATTTCGGAATTTTTAAAAAATCTTTTTATTTTGAAAACTGGAGTTTTAGACCTGTCCACTTACTGATTGCATAAATCTCCTTTCCTTAGGAAGTGAGGTAAATATGTTTTGCTTTTTAAAGTTAATTTGTTTGACTCTATTGAGGTGATTTGGTTATGCAAACATGTCTGGGCTGGCTACCTTTGCAATTCATGTTTCTCTTTGGTTTGCCAAGTCTGCTTTGTTCCTGATCTAGATCAAGTTTCTTACAGCTTTCTTCGAACTCTTACTGGCCTTTTATGATATTTTCGTTCTATATTTTTTTGTTCAAGCAGAAATGAAAAAGGCTTAGCTATCTAAAGGCGAAGTTGCCTTGTAGTGTGTAGTAAAAATTTCTAGAGGTGATCTGAATTCTAGACAGCATTCAAACCATAGAAGACCTAACTTTTCTCACTGAGTTTTGGCAAGTTAATTCAGATATTTTTGTTTTCACCCCCTCTTTTGAGTTTGACTTTTAAGTGCATAAATAAAAGACATTTTTCAGATGTTTATATTCTGCATACCTTAAAACATTTAAATGTGTTTAATCTGCCTTATTAACTGGGGTTTTATGAATTTATCAATATTAATTGATAGTATTCTTTATTCAGGATATTTTTCCCTGTGATCAATCTCAAGCAAGACTTTTCATCTCTGAAGCTGTGTATTTCTGAGCTGGCAAACCTGTGCTTTGCTATACCTTCGTGGTCGATGGCTCCCAGGCTTTTGTTTTTGGAAGAAGACATAAAATGAGAGTGCTTACACAGAGCAAAAGCTCTGGTCAGTCAGGTTTTTTTTTAGTGACCCACAGCCTTTGGCCATCTTTTAACTAAAGTTAAATGCCCATATCGTCAACTTGCTATGTAAAGTTGTCAAGAAGGGATATGAGCTCCATTAAAGTTTGTTAGGGGGGAAAAAAAAATCAGTGCTACTCCCTTCCCCCCACAGCTACTGAAGATAATTTTTCATGGTTCTCACTGTCTAACATAGCACTATTTCAATGACCTCCAATACTGTAGAAACCAAATTAGAATTGGAAATAGATAATGGGCATAAAAAAGTACACTACTTAAAACAGCAAAACAACAAACACATATTTAAACCTCTGTTTGTGTTGCATATTTTTTGAGTCATGAAGATGTGTGTGTTTTTGTCATTTATTCTTCTTGTTACTTATACTTTCCTGTTCCTATGAGACAAAATAAGAGGAAAATTGGAATATGAATATTTTCTACCAGTGTAATGAACAGAGTCAGCATGAATGGCTAGACTGTAGGGGGAAAGTGATAAAAGCATGTTACTGAGAGCCATGGGATTATCCTTGTATCTTTTTCATTATTTCTACAGTTACTGTCAGCAAGGTCTCATGGACTGCCTTACAATTTTTTACAACTTGTAAAAAAAGCGTGTGGGTAAAGTTTTCCCTTTCTGTATTATTTCTAAAGAATATTGAACTCTATCAGCATTGGCCTCAGGAGTTCACTGACACTAAAGAAAGATAGCAAACTGTAAGTGATAGTGATAAACTGTCTGTATACTTTCAAAGATTATAAATCAAAAATAAAGAAATGTATATCCAGGTATTTCCAGACAGGTATATCCATAGGTTTATATACTGAATAGATCAGTTGATTTGTTTACTGTGTAATCATAAAGGCTCTGAGTTAATGAGACCTTCCACTACAGAAGTGTGGCTATACCGCCTGCTGAACAATTTGAGAGCAATGAGTTTGAGGCATGATGGGTGATGAAGCTCCGGAGGGGAAAGTGCGTGGCTTTTAGGAAAGTAATGCTTTTTTATCTTCAAGTATTTAATTGAAAAAAGGATTGGAAGAATGCCAAGACATTTATGAACTCCCTGGGTCTTTGAAAGACATACAATCAGCTTCCAGGAGATGAGCAATTTTCCCTATTGTAATCTTTGCATAGTTAATGCTTTGCTATGTCGGAGTTAAGAAGTTAAACCTGCCTTGATTGTCTGGAAAATGGTCTTCTAAAGACTATGTGATGCCTAAACTGAATATAGGATGAGTTTTTAGTGACAAAATTCATGATTTGTTAAAACTGTCTACTGACCAGTGATTATCTCAGCTGATGAGGGCCTGGAAGGAATTACTGGATTATTTTAGGGCACGTAGTGACTGGCATAATGATGATGCAGGTGCTGATTTTTGGCAGGCATTTTGAGTAGTATGCCAATAATGCTACTAATATATACATTCCAGCTATTAGGTGTTGTTAAAACCTTTTATCAGTTCATCCAGTTACTGCTGTCTGCTCCCTCTAGGTGTTTCCTCTTGCACCATCCAAATAATTTTGGACTACACAGCAAGAAGTGTTCGGTATGGAATTTTCACTTTTATTGATCTTAGTGTAACACAGTTCAGCGGCAGTTGGCAATAGCGAAGAGAAGCTGGTGTCTGATTTTAAAAGTCACAGTCAAAAACTTGTTGAATCCAATTTCCTTGTTTTCTGTAATGAAGGCACTCAAGTGGCTGTCAGAGTGGATGACAACCATCTCCTCATGCCAGCTCTAATACTCTTCTGATCCATATCAAGTACTCAATTCAGCTTGCTAAACCCGTAGAAAACTTGCCTAGGTCAAGAAAAACAAAAAAATAAATCACTTGGTTATATTGTCCTGAACTGTTTTTCTCTCAGGGAGTCAGAAAAGCGTCAAAGCTGTTAAGAGACGAGAAGGGGCAGTGAAGTGGGGTTGCTTCATTGAGCACTAGGTTGTCATCAGATTGGATCTACAGTCTCATGAAAACTAACCCCAAACTACTACTTCTCACCAATTAATTGAAATAATTGTATAATGTTTTTCTTCACTTTGTACTTTCTCACTTACTGTTAATAGCCGCTGTTATAAACAGGTCTGTTATGACAGTAGTTTTGTGAGTTTGTGTATAAAAATCAACTGTGGTAAATCCAGGATAGGAACCAAGGTGAGGGGGAAATTATGCTACAAAAACTAAATTCAAAAACATTTTATTTACCAGCCAACTTCTGTGAATACTATTCTGACATATGAACAACTTTTTATTAAAAAGTAACTACAATCAGTGCAGTAATCAAGATGGAACACTTAGACTAGTTATTAGCTTGGAAAATTCACATCTGAAGTTATGCCTGGTTTAAAACCTCTCATTTTTACCTAGTAGTAATTCGTAGTTGTGACTCCATAATTGGGATTCTATACAAGAAACTGCTTAAAATTCTAAACTTATTTTCCATTTTGCCTCAAATGTAGTCTTTATATGTTTCAAGACACTAACAGAATTGGATACAAATCAATGACTTAATAACTTTAAGTTACTAATTTTTTAAAAAAGTTAATGTTTTTCTCTATCTAGTTTTCCATTCTTATGAAAGCGGTGGGGTGAGGTTTCTCTGTAATTATATGTTCAAGTTCTTTCGTGTAATTTGAGTAACTTTAAAGTGTTTCCATTTTAGTGAGGGACAGGGAAATCATTGTCCTGATTAAAAAAAACAAAACCCTTAAAACCAACCACCATTGCCCCCAAACAAAACCAGACAATTCTCTAGTTTGTTTATCGTGAACCTGGTAGAGATTTGTAATCACTCACTTGAAATCAGAGCTTTAGGACGCCATATTACCTAGAGCAGAATTTGCTATATAATTATGTGTGAAGCTCAGAAGTAACAAGTTGGAGCAGTTGACAGAGGTAGGTTACCTATGCAAATCAGGAAAACTTTCTTGTTTGTTTTTTCCCCCCCCCAGCTTGAGTAAGATGTTACTCCTCGCCCCATAAATTTGCCTTCAGACGGCTTAGGCTATACACATTTTCCAAACTGTGGTTTTAGTGGTTTATTGGGTTTTGGGTATTCTTTCCATAGGCTAAACTCAATTTTGTGGTAACAATTGACTGCAGTTTTTGTTAAAATGTGTAATTGAATGGTGATACCATTTGTGTTAGATGTACCATAGATGGATATATTGGATCTTTAAGCAAGACTATCCAAAATGTGAACAATGTGCTTTTCAATGTTATGAGTTGAGCAGTTTGAGAGTGGGCTAAACTCTTGTATCCTGTTGGATTTAAAGGGTAACCAGTGTTTACAAATTTCAGTTTCCAGGCATACTTTAGGAATATTGTTTGAGTGTATGTGTAATTTTCATATGAAGTAGTAGCTAATACTTATAGCCAGAAGTATTTCACTTAATATTATGATATTGTCAAGGGGGTTAATAAAAAGGCAAAATTAGAAAACCTTAGATTATTTAAAATTTTACATTCTAATTAGGGGGTACATGATCACAGACATGCTACTCAAAACAGTAAAATTTTTTTCCTGGTAGGCACCTGAGGAGCATAGGTTGTATCTTGGGCTCTAGTTTGGCGTGCATTTTAGATGACATTTCTGCCTAGAAAAAAACCTAAGTTTTCCCCTGAGGTCCTAGTATTTGTTTTTAAGCTTCAGTGGAGCAAGCATTTCTGAAGTTTTATGGTAAAGTGAATTAATAAGACTGATTCATCTAAGAAACAATTTATTCTGTGTGATTTCTTTCGTTCTGTTTTGGTCTGACTCATGTGGTCACAGATTACTTGGCAACAGTTGTGGAGGCAGCAGGTAGATGGAGGAGTAAGAGTGATGCTCTTGGCTGTATAACCGTGCCATATTAAATGCGTGGTGAGCTGCGATCAGGAAACCTTTATTATATAGCATTTTGTCTTGCTGCTGAGTGAAAATGAAAGAAAAGTGATAAAATGAAAGGAATCTTTCCTGTGCTTTGTTTACATCAGAAATTTATTTCTTCTCTGATTCTTTTAGAAAAATTTGACTGTACAACCAGCTACAGACTTTTATAAGCATACTTGAGAAAGCTGAAGTGAAATACTGATCTGGTAAAATGATGGAATGTAAAACCTCTGTATATGCCACGTGCTTAATCCTACTAAAAGAGGAGTAATAAGGTCACTTCTCAGTGACCGCTTGCTCATAAGGGTTTAAGGCACTTTTCCTTTTCAATGTACTTCATTGCTTTAGCTGATTAGTCTCAGTTTCTCTAATGTCTTGTCTGTGCAACAAGGTCAGACTTATAAATTATTAACTTAAAAATCATATACCTTCAAAATTTCATTTCAAAACTACTTTTCTATTACAAGTGTCAGAGGCCTAGAAGGTGGGTTTTTTGGGGTGTTTTTTTTTGTGTTTTTGGTTTTTGGGGGGGGGGTTTGGGGTTTTTTGCGGTTTTTTTTGTTTGTTTTTTGGGGGTTTTTTTTGGTTTGGTGGGGGTTTTTTGTTTTGGTTTTTTTTGGGTTTTTTTTTTGTTTGTTTGTTTATTTTGTTTTAATATTAGTGGTTTGGTGATTTTTTTCCACCAGCTTAGGATGTATTTGAAGTAGCTTGAATTGCAAATTAGGAAATTATGGAAATGGTCATTTCTTAAAATTGTTAGCTGAAGAGAAGTGAGAGTTTTCCTGTTCAAGGTTGAGAAAGTAGTGCTGAGGAAGAAGAGTGAAATCGCTATTGAAAGTTAGGCAAAGTAATCTCCTTAAGTCATTCTGGAAGTCATCAATTATCTGCCTCTTTAGGCATCTTAATGCATCTGTGTATGCCTACTCAAATAAGCTGCTCATTAGCTGATGAAGGCAAATTATTAGTCAATGAAATTGAAAGTCAGTTGTATTTAAATATTTATTCTGAATAATTTAAAATTTTATTTATTATTATAAATGTGATATACGTCTGCATTAATTGAGTTATAAATTCTTTCCAAATACACCATAGTATGCAGGGGGAAAGTTGTTCTAAATAATTAAGTATAACAATTAATAAGGTAAATGGTGTAATTACTTCAATGTTAATGGCTGTGACGCTGTTCTTCTAATTAGTCAGATGCCTATGTTGTGAATCAGCCTAAATGATATCAATATGGATGTACTTGTTTCTAAGGATAACTACAAAAACAATGTAAGTTCACAACTAATAGGGTAGTATTGTAATAACCTCAGATGTAAATCTGGGATGTTTACCAGTATACATCAAAATTAGGGATGTTAATGCCTCTGATTTAATTTGACTTGCTGTATTGGCATGTTAATGGTGGAGTAATTTTCTTTAAAATGCTTGATTATTCTTTGTTGATAAAAGAAATTATTTGGTATTTAAAGACTTTTAGTAAGATTTGGGGGGTTTGGGTGGTTTTTTTTACTTGTTTGTTTTCTTTTTTTTTTTTTTTTTTTTTTACATCTGAAATATCTCTGCCTTTCCAAATCTTTGATTGCATTCATGTCTTTTCTGGTTTGCTTCTAGAAACTTACTCCTTTCCTTTAATTCCCTCATAACTAGGTCAAGTTCTTTGTTGCTTGCATGCTCCCATTGCTTCTTCCGATCCAGCCAGTCTGACTGTGTGTTCATTACAGCTGCCCTTCTGCCTTTCTGTCCTGCTTCATGGATGTCTTCAGAGACTCTGAGTTTGATTGACCTCTGGAGAAACATAGTCTGACCTGCTAGAATTGGTCACCTGCAGGGTGAGAATAAATGAGGGTAAGAAAGTACTTTTAATCCAGTACTCATCATTAAGTGAAAGAATTGGAGTGTGTGCTGAGCTGCTCAGACTGGAGGAATAATACAGTGGTAACTGTGAGAGATTGTATGTGAATTTGAGTTTTGTTTCCCGCATTTGGAATGATGGAGATGTGTTCTACTGCTTATCTCATTCTCCTGTCCTTTCCAGGTCAGTCCTTGGCAGGAATGTACCTGCCAGGCTGTTACTGTTTTCTTTTGGTAGGTCTTCATATATCCAAAATAGAAGCTGAGCACAGCAGCAGAAAGGGGAGGTAGTCTAGGCTCTGCCAATGCAGCTGCCAGTCAGCCTCACAGAATTTGGCTGCATTTTTTTCTGAAAATTGAGAACTGTTGAATTAAGAAAACACCTCCGTTTTTGCTCATAGTTGCTTGATGTTGGCCACTTAATGTTGCTGCAATCAAGCTACTATACTTCTGGTAATTAGATGATACCAGGCATAATAATTGGTGGTTTGGCAACATTGATGCAAACTACAACGAATGTGGTAAGAACAGGGCAGAATTCTTTCTTTTGCTTTGTATTTTCTGTTTTTTGACAGCCAGGGTTTGTAGAGGTGGTAATCCCAAATAAAGCAAAATCTGCTATGTTGTTTTTAGACAAGAGTCTCTACTCAAACGTTAATGTTTTTGTTCTGCTCTGAAAATGCAGTTCACAGCTGACTGAATTACAGGACTACCTATTTTAGTATTACAGAAGATAGGAATTGTCTTCAGCTGATGGCTGTGGACTAGAGTTGTATACATATGTGTTTCTTTTTTAATGTAATATTGTGTCAGTAATACAAACAGGGTCTGGAATTGAAACAAATATAGGAATATATTAATTCTGAATTGTGCTTAACAGAAGAGTTAATTGACAGGTTTAGTACTATATTAACTTAGTTATGTTGCTTCCAGAAGCCAGCATAGTGCCAGAAACCCTCAACTGCACCATTTACAGGGGTGTACTCTTTTTAAACATTGTTTCTCAGGCCTGAGTAGTTTTAGATAATAATATAAAAAATTGAATTGTTTAACAATAATTTCATTTCTCTTTCCTTCTAACTTGCCTCTATAATCATTAAATGAGTATTTGGTAAATGCTGTATCCAGTAAACCACAACTGCTTTAATGGCTGGAACAATCCCGTCATTTGCATATCCAGGAATGCTTCTGCATATATGCAGGAATAGTTCTCACTCCATTCTGAAAAATGAAGGGTAAAAAGATATCTCCCCCTTCATGCCTGTCTTTTTTTTTTTTTAATAATGTTTGTAGCAAAACAGGTTATTTCAGTTTTTGAAGCTTTTGTTACCGTTCAACAAGGAGGAACAACTTGGATATTTTTTTTAACCCACATAGTTAAGAGTGTCCATCACTATATATGTTATGAGCAGATCTAATGTGGAAAATTGGACTAATGCTGCACTGGACTGTAATCTACACTTGGCATTAGGGAAAGAGACCTATTGAAATACACTCAGAACTCTCTCAAGGATACCTATTTCATCTCAATTTATTCTTTTCCATCTTGCATTTGTTCTGCTGCTGTGGAAGATTGATGGATGAATCAGGAATGGGTCTGTTTTCTGATTTGGATCTCTGCATTTCAAGGTTAGGTGGTGTTTACTTGCAACACTATTGGAGCTAAAGGGCCTTTATGAACTAAACGTAACATATGAGGTTAAACCACCTCCTCTGTTAGCAGTGAAGTGCGTTTGACCTTGTTCCAGTTATCATGGTTGATCATAATACAAAAAGCTTTCAAAGAAGGGAAAAAAATACAAAGCTTCTCAGTCAATATTCAGACACCTATGACCCCACAGATTGGGGAAAATAAGCCATCTACATTGCATTTTGTGGATCTTGAATATTTTTATTTTTCGAATTCGGCAGTGATTCCATATTTACTCCTAAGCCTAAGAATTTTATTTAAGGCATCTATTTAAAAGAAGCTTTAATTGAATATAAAAACCTTTAGAGTTACTTAGCACAAGGGGGAGTCCTCAAATCTGTGCAAACTGTTCCTACTGATATTTCAGGACTGACAGTACACAGAACAAGCATGTCTCATCTCATAGTTATTTTTTACCACTTCACCTTAGATAAGGACTTCAGCTCTTCCATCACTACCTTTTTGCCGAGGAAATTGTTGAATATTTTTGGTTCAATTTTAGTATTGTGTCAATTGTTCGGGAAGGTCAGCAGGGCTATAGATAACCTGTGATATGAAAGTGCTGCATGAGGCTTGAAGCATTATATTGGTAAAATGTAATATTTATGACTTCTCACCATTTTTGAACCCCAGACAGTGCAAATGTTTGCTTTGTTGGACAATATTGAAAAATAAAGATTGCATTAAAAATAAAAGTTGTTAATTGGTATGAGCTGCCTAAGTCATAGTAGTTAGTTAGTTTAACTGTAAAGAGTGTAAAGGAATGCTCATATTTTAGTCTAAGTGCATGTATTTACATAGAGGGAAATAACTATATCTTCTTCACTTTGAATTAAGTCAGATTGTTTTAGAATGATGCACATTTATTATGCTCATCATCTTGAGTGAGAGCCCTTGCAAGTCTCTTGGTTTGACACAGAACATTTTCATAGAATTGTAGAATTCCATATAATCAGTGTAAGACTGCCTAGTCCACACACAGCCATGTCCCTAAGTGCCACATCTACACCTGAGCAGCATCTTCACCTTTACATATTCTTACATGTTCCAAAAGAAGAACAAAGATAAACCCAACAACAAGCAAACGAAAAACCAAACCAAAAAAGAACAACCCAGTGGGCCTATGGAAATGTCTTGGAAGTTATTCACATATTTTCCTTCAATAAAATAAAATAATAAATTTTTTGTTTGTTTGTTAATGGTTTTTTTTTTTTCTTCTCCTCTGGAGAATTCTGTGGTAACTGAGGAACTTTGAATGTCTTCTGAACTTGGGAGGAAAAAAGTTTCTTAGTGCTACATATTTTTACGAAATTAATACTGACTTCATCCCAGCTTCACAGAAAATTCCAGTAGTGTGCCCACAACTTCGTTGCAGGGAAAGGCCATGTGAAGACAAGTAGTGTAACTGGTGAGAAGTCTTTTTTAGGATGACATTAAAAACAACAAAGAGTAAAGTGTGGAGTAAATCATGTGCTAACTAACATATAATACACGTTTTAAGGTTGCACTAGTAGGAGTTGGTTTGATTTACCATTAATGATGAATACTTTTTTCTTTGTTTTGTTTTGTTGAGGTTTTTTTTGGAACTTAGGCTAGAATTTGAACACTGGTTCTTGGGTGGTACATAAATTGATATGGCCAACTGCAGTGGATTTGAACTCTCATTTTAGAATTGGTCGAAGTTTTAGAGTTTTATTTATAATCCAAATGTCTGCTGGCCTTGTATCATACAATACTGACTTCAGAGAAAGCCTTCTGTAATGTAGGGAACTTAGTAGTTTTGGATGTTGTGGGATAGTGATAACAGTGAACTGTTGAATACCCATGTTTTGAGGAGCTTGACTTTAAGCCACATGCAGGGAAAGGGTTTATGTTTATGCAAATAATGGGATTGAAGTCTCCACAGGGGGTTATATTCAGGGGCCAGCTGCTGCTTTTACTTATCCAAAGCAAGAATAATTAATGCTTTGGAACTGTAGTTCCCTCACGGATTGCCCCCAAACTGGGGAAGAGAGAAATCCCTGCTCTGATGTCTCCTTAATTGCCTTCCTGTAGAAAGACATAAGTGCCTGAAAAGCTTGAACATAACCTTTAAATTAACTAAATCATCACAAGTAGATAATTTGGTACCCAAGTAAATGACCAAATAATAAATAAATTCACAGATATGATCAGTTATCCCTACTTGTGATACTGATATTATAGGTACCCCTAAATTAGAATCTGCACATTGAGCTGCAATTTTTCTATACAGCAAAAAAAACTTCAACTATGTGGCATAATTTAATTCTAATTACTGTTAAAAGTAATAAATGTGTTTCAGAGTGTTTGTATAGCTCAGATTCTTTTTTTTCTATTTAGAGAGGTGTGTCCTCAGTGTAACTTTTTTCCTGACTTCAGTGGAGGCTTAGGTCCTTGGATGTCAAAGAGTATTTTGCTTTCAAATTAATCTGAGGCAGTAGGGAGTTTGTACTATCGTTTCTGACATAACTTTATTGTTTGTACTATAGTAAGAAAAATAGTTGAAACATGAAGTTGCTGAAATAACAAATGGAAGAGAAGGATAAGTCCTGTTCAATAGTCACCCCGTCCCCCATGCCCTCAGCATCTGTGACCGGCTGTGATTATAGAGACAGGATGGCAGGCCCAATGTACTTTTTCTTCCCAATCATAAATGCAGTTTTTACCTTACCTTATCTTACTAAAGATCATACATTTTGTTTATGCTGGAATTCAGTTGTATTTGCATAAAGATGATGCACTTCATCATAGCTCTCATGTGATTTTAAGAGTCCAGTTGCATAGAACTTACTGCAAAATAACTTCATTTTCAAGTTATTAACAGTTTGAATAATGGTTTAATTGCTGAAGGGACTACTTGTTTAATTTCAAATTGTTGAAGAGCAAGAATGTGGATAGTCTTTCAGATTCAGCCTATTGCTTTATAATGTGACAGCAGGTCTTTTACTGTAAATTTCAGTTACTCTTTCTCTGACCATCCTTTTTTAATAGCAAGTTAGGTATCATATGAATGTGATTATTTTCAAGGACTGAATTACAAACCCATGAAATAAAAATAAAACCTGTTCATATATTCAGTATTCTCTGATATGTTTGGATACTTGTTTTCTGCATTAATAGTGTTTCGGTAGCAAATAGCCAGGGTACTTGAAGATCTTGGCTGAGATTTGCAGAAGTAACTTGTGGTTGCTCGCAGATTTCTAGAGGACTGGAGATCTGCTGAAGTGCCTGCTGTGTCACTTCTTGGATGCTTCTCTTGATGTCTTTATAGAAACTGATTTTTTTTTTTAGTTAGCACTTTGAGTATTTATTGTGTTTGTGGTGTGTTTCGGAGTTAGACAATCCAAATGTCTGATTATCCTAGAACTCTTGCTTTTACCTGTTGATAAAATATGTGAATGTTGAGCTCTTAAAAGATTACGTTTTTAAAAAGGGGGAGCCTTGCTGTTCGATAGAAGACATTGACAATCCTAAAAATTGGGCTTCTAAAATGTCACTAATTTTTCCTTTTTGTCTCTTTTGCTTGTTTTTAACAAGATCCTCAGAAACTGTAGAGCGAAATTAAATACTTTAAATGTGGTGTAGAGTATTTTACCGGCTGTGGCTGCAGCATGGGGGCTGTTCAGCGCTGGGCAGCCCGGGCGGTGCGGCTGTCCGAGGGCCGTCGCCAGCGGCAGGTGCCCGTGCCCGCCGGGGAAGGATCGCACCAGGCTTTGTCTGAGTGGGTGCACCAGCGCCATTTAGATGCTAATGTGATATACGCTGCTGTTTTGTGCTAGACCTTGACTGCATCTCAGGAATGTGGCCTGTCTGGTTTTAGGTTGGCATTCAAAGGGCCTACTGTAATTCCTGTTGGCCGATCGATTGATGAAAGCCGTGATTTTCTGGCTTCGGTGTGCCGTGCCGAAGGAAGCAGTTGTGCTGGTGGAGAATTAGAATTACATACTTCTTTGGTTCTCCAGATCTTACCTACTGGTCTCTGTGCTTTGTGTTTGCCATCTGCGATTAGGCAGTAAAGTAAATTTGCTCTGTTAAGCCACACATGTGGCATTAGCTTTACTGACAAGCGTTGAACCTTTCTTTCAGTTCATGTTTGTTTATACTGGGGTATCCAAACGCTGCATTGTTCCCTTCAGCTTTTCTTGCAAATATATAGAGAGTGGAGTATATTTCTGTATTTTTACCGTGAATGTGACAGTTTTCTGTTGTTAGGTTATTTTCTGGTTCAATGGAATATATATTCTGGTTCATGTTTAGAGGCAGTGAATAAATAAATAACCTAGACATAACAGGAACATGCTGTAATAAATCTAAGTTCTACTTACTACATCTTAGAAGCAATTTGCTGTATTTTGTGCTGAAAATAAAAGATGTGTTTATGTATGCTGCAAACACAAATTTAAAATGTAGCCCAGGGAATAAATTTTTTGTCAGTCTATTTTGTACATGAATGCAGTATCCATCAGATTTTCTGTGCTGCATTCCTTCTGTACTGAGCAAAATAAAATAACCGTTTACTTTGTTTTCTGGAAAAACATACATTCTTTCAGATCTCTCTCTTCAATGTGTTGAATAATGATTTTCTTCTGGATTTCCTTACCGTGTTAGGTGAAACATGCATGGAGTACAGGAGAGAAAAGCTGTAAATCTAGTTGGCTTTAGCTAGCAATTGCTTTAGCAGATAAAACAAAATGTGCAAATATCTCCTGACACTTAAGGCTGATCTTTCAGACACTGACTGTCTGTATCCCTATCCAAAAAGGGGCATATGATAATTAGATTTTGAAGGACCATGTGCTCTTGCTACAGAGCTAAATATTAAAATGCAAGAAAGCAGACTACCACATGGCACAGTTGATTTTAATGGCAGTTCATGGTAAAATGCTCTCTCTTTATGTTGCCTTTTAGGTTACCTAGGGTGAAACAAAATTACAGGCTTGGAGACTCTGGAAAAGCTCGGCATCAGCGTTTGAGGTAAAAATGAACATACTGAACTAATCTTGGGAGTGTCCTCTTTGTTAACTTTATGGAATTGATTGGAGGAGAAATTTTCATCAAGATTCATTTTGTGTTTAAGTTTTCAGTATTGATTTTTAAAAATTGGACTTAACAATCTCTCTTTTTAGGTCTGGCAAAACTCACACTTTTAGGTATATATATGGTGCAAATTTTTTATTTTGTAGCTTTAAGAACACTCTAGATCTGCTTAAATATGGTATTTTTGCTTTAAGTTGTAGTTTTATATATATAATATGTTTGATATAAATATATAATATGTATATTTGGCTAATATACCTAGAAATTCACTGTCATGAATTACTGTCTTTCTGAATTTTACTTTTATGGTTAAATCACCATTTTAAGTGCACAGTATTTTTTCTTTTGCTAAAAAGACTCATGTACTTAGAGAAATGGTTGTTGCTTTTTCATGAGTTGACTGTATTACTTGCAGTTTCAAATAGTTTAAAGAAGTTTGAATTCTGATTTTTTTTTTAATGTCTAACTTGATGTGAGAATATGTGTGCATGGAAAAAGCAGTACACTCTACTCTCGTGTTTCTCACATGAGCTGTCATGTAATTAATGATAGCAACCTGGAAATAGGACTAGGGAAGTATGTGCACATTTAAACTAAATTATCTTTTAAATCGCTCTTTTAAATTTTAGCTTCTAGTAGTAAACTAAAATAATTCATGTTCAGAGTGAACTTAAATAGTTCATTTCCATCAAAGTTGTGATGTAGGCTTAGCACATATAAATGTTTATAAGCAACTGAATTACCACAATTAATCTTGCTATTGTAGTTCCTTTTCAAATAATTTTTATAGTTCATAGGTTTTTGTTCTTGTTTTTTTTAAGAGTCAAGGCTTGCAAATTATGTGATTAATCTAGAAGCTGATATAATGATGTCAAAATGCATTTCGGGAAGCATAAACACAGAGACTGCGGAAATTAAAACGGTAAGACTGTGCTTTGTAGTATGGGAGAAGCAGGTTTTGATGTATCACTGCACTGTGTTCTCCCATTTTATTTTTAAAGCTGCTTCAGAACCACAGAGTAAAGTAACTTCCATGTGTGAGTTTATAGAAATCGACTGAATTACTTTCAAAAGAAAATTTCCATTTTATTCATGGAAATTTAGATGTTTATCATGAAACATTTGCCCTGATACTTCTTGAGGCCAAATATGATTAGAAATCTATTCAGATTTTTAAAAGGATGTGTATGTGTTTTTCTTTTGGATTTTCTATTCAAATGTGGTTGTGATGGTGAAACACGATCAGTTTAAAGAGAAAAAAATTGAGAGAGTTGACACAAGGGGTTAGAATTAGAATTGAATTCATATGTTGTTCCAGATAGGAGATAAAAAGTAAATGGTAAGGAAAAGAAATGACAAGTAAATTAAGGTGTTAGTTTCAATAGTATGCTTCAGTTTGAAATATGAGTTCAGCAAAATTAGGGAAAGGGGCCATCTGATTAAAACTACATAGCAGAAAAATGTGGTTTGATAACATAGGGAAGACAGAAATGTATTTAGTTCTGCTCTTGCTCACCTTGCCTTGCATCTTAGATCCATATACTTCATGCTTTGTCTTTTTTCATCGGTGTTAAGGAGGTGAAAAGAGTCTGCATAGCACCAGTTCTACACTGCTGACTATAACTAACTGTATACTTAGGATTGTTGCACAGGCCTTGTACACATCATTTTAAAAAATGGAAGTTTGTCCAGAATCTGGCTGCGTATGTGTATTCTTGAAAGGAGAAACATTTTCCTTCTGAACGTTTATTTTGAATGCCTCACACACTGGTATCACTAGAGATGTGCTACAGAACTGATTTTTGTTTTCACATTGTATTACTTTACTTTAAATGCCCTCCAGTTTCTGTGTGTGTTATGCTGATAAATAGTGGCATAATCCTTTTGCATTTGAGTGTTCCAGTGTGCAGCAGCACAACTCCTGTGTGAACAATGACTTTCTGGCTCTGTTGGTTGAGCTGGACTGATTGCAACGCAAAGTTTTTTGTTAGGCTTTCACCTCAAGTCCAGGTTTGGTCATACTGAACACTACCTGAAGGACTTAAGGGGTTTTCTGGGTCTGCTAAGTTGTACTCCATTTTTCTCCCACAAACAGACATTTAGGAGGAGTCTGCCAGGAATTTCACCTGCTAACTGCCTGTAGAAGTGCTTCAGAACCAGCTCATCCAAATGTAGAGTCTCAATTTAACTTTCGTTTTAATAAGATCTTTAATGAAACTTTTCCTGAACAACAGAAAGCAGGTGTTATTGCGCTGATATACCTTGGTAGGCTGTTAAAGACCAATATTAGACTGATTCTGTATCAGGAAAATAGAACAAATAGAATTCTTGTTATTCAAAATGGACATTCACAAAGAATATTGATGATTGTGCTAGGGAAACCAGGGAAGATGGTCCTTCTGGGAATGCTTATATTTGAGCTTTGTAAGCATCCAAGCGCTCCTTCTTGAAAAGGAACACATCTGAAATGCATTCTTTTTTTTAAAATTTTTTCATTTAAGAATATTGTAAGACCAAATGTAAAAATTGCTGTTAGGCAATGCATGGGATAAAGATCTTTGAAGGATGAGAGAGAAAGAATATCTCATATGATGTGTTCTGTGTTAAAGAGAGCAAAATATGAAAGAGATTGCTGATTCGTCTTACTCAATAATATTGACAGTTGTTTGATGTTTAAGTTTTGGACTTTTTTTTTTTTTTTGCAACTAAAACTTGGGGGTGTTTGGTTTGGGATTTTTAAGTTCTCTTAAGAGAACTGAAGTTGCAGGAGTAATATTAACAAACACTTCTTTTTCTGGAAGAAATAGTGTGTTCTTCTGGACTGTCACTGAAAAAGTTAAAATCCTTTTAAAACGTACACTTGTCTTAAAAGAAAATTTAGAAACCAGACAACATAGAAGTATTGCAAGTTCACCTTCACTGTGACAAAACCAATTCTTGCCTCTGAATGGTTACCGTGTAAGTTGGTATGGAACAGTCTCAGTGCCATTTTACATTTTGGGTATTAACATTTCCATTATTTTTCTACTCTGTATTTCATATTTGTAATGTTTTATATTTTTCTTTTTAGTTGGTCCTCCTTTACTCAAGTAAGAATTTTCTGTGTTAGATCATTCAGCAAATTAATGTTTCATGTAGAACTTGAACATAGAAATTGCAGTAAAGAAACTGCATTCAGACTCTTTAAGTGTTCATGTAAAAGAATATTCAAACAGCAAGGTTCTATTCATATTTTTTTATAAATTGTGGTTTATTTCCTTTAGAGTAAGTGGATTATTTTTACCTCTTGAGGCTAACTTGTTTTGGCTGATTCTGAGAGTGTTTTTAGGGGATAAATTAGACATTCCTGGACAAAGATGAAATCCTAAAGCATTAGAAATAATGTTTGTATCACAGGCATTGTATTAGATACAAATTCACAAATCACTATAGAAAGCAAATTAAATACATTGCAAATGGCAGTAAGAAATTTTTGTTGTTAATAGGAGATGGCTGTAGTTTTGCATTAACTTGTGAACACAGCACAAACTGTGCTCACTTATTGTGGTAAAAACTTGAAAGTTGCATCCCCAGGACATTAGTCTCTTCTCCATGTACCTCAGTGTCATTCCATAAATGTTTTAACTGTCCTCCAAGCAAGACTAGATCCAGGCCATCTCATTCCAAGTGAAGCCTCTGGTCCGTTTCGCTTGTATTCCTTAGTGCAGTAAACCTTGAATTTTTTGTGCGCCAGGGGAGGGCTTCAGATTGCATATAGTCATGTGACTGAAAAACCTACACCACAGTTCAAGATTTATTGCAGACTGGAAAAAATTGCTATTGCATGTTGTTGACTTCATTTCCAATATTGTATATTCTTCTGAAAGCAGTTCTTTAAATGATGGAATAAGGGGTTAATTTTAGTTCTGCAGTTCACTATATGTTCACATAAATGTGCATTAAAAGGAGGATGCTAGGTTGTGAATTCTGCTCTTAAAACTCTCAAGATTGATGGTCATGAAACTGGAACTTTAACTATTATTTTAGTAGGACAAATAAGCTTGAGCACTGTGCTGCCTTATCCATCTTCCATAACTAGTCTAAAGGCACAAGAAGTAGGATTTGTTTCAGGTGTTTCTCATTCAAGCTTCAGCAAGTTCTTACAGTTTCTTGTTCTATCAGTTTTCACAATAATGCAGTGGACAAAGATGGAACATCTTAGCAAGTATCTTTATTACTCAGCACTGGCTGAGCAGGACTAGTTTGGCTTTTTGTTTTACTTCACTGTTGGCTAGTTTCAATTAGCTCATGTTCAGTTTTCTGTCCACAGATTCTGAACATATGTGCTTACATCTCAAATGTTTTCAATTTAAAATCTGTTCTTCAAGTAGATGTGTTTTTTCCCTTTTTATTTCTAGATGATCCTGTACTGCTTTTCTTTTATTGGAGAACTTGATATTTTTCCTTGCTATTGAAATAGAGACTCTAGAATGATACAATTACTGCATTATTCTGGCTTACTCCCATAATGATGTTGACATTGATCTTGTCAGATCTTATATACTTCCAATACAAATCATAGAAATGAAGGCCAGGACTAGGAAACCTTAGTATAGCAGAAAAAACCATTGATTTGGGAGGATAACTTTTTACCTGACTTAGCTTAAATTCCCTCCCCCTGTATGTTCTTTCAAATGTGTTGTGTCTCATGTAAGCTCAACCCAGGTATGATTGCAGTAGCACACAATGCTGTCTTGGTTGTGTGTACTTTCCAAGTTACAAATGTGCATATGCTTCTTCCTTTGCACTTTAAAGGTTTTTTTGGTTGTTTTTTTTGAGAATGCTTTTTGGTCTCAGTGATTGTATTTAAGAGCAGGTCTTTCACAAAGGTACACAGAAACCAAAACTGTAGTTTAGAGCCTTTCCAGATCAAGCTGGAACAATATGTAAGCATAAATCCTCTTGCTTCTTACAGCAGGGTAGCTAAACTAGTATCATTGTTATTAGGTGCCTAGCAAAAGAGGTGAATTATTTGTAATATTGGATCCTGTACTTGTTTTTTATTAGCAGCCTTTTAAAATAAGGTTGGTTTTCTCTCCTTAATTCCCTCCTGGTGATGTGATATAGCTATTTTTTATCTTCCCAAAGTTGTATTTATCATTTGGAAAAGAAACACAACACAGATGGAACAGTAAACAAAGAGGAGGAGCTTCTCATCTAAAATGATTTATAAAACTGAAGTGGCTGGGCTTGTGTACAAGAATGATTAAGGAATCAGCTTCAACTTTTACTATGGAAAATGTTTGGGGTTTTTTTCCCTTGTCCCTTCTAGCAATTATTATGACAGTGAGGTCTCATTTTAAACAAAGCAAACATTAGTTGTTTTTTCACCAGTTGCTCTATGTGAGTAGAGAAGCATGATTGAGACTGTTTCAATGAAATACTGTAGTCATGCGAAAGACCTTTGTGTTCTTCAAATGCTACCAGGGGTTTGAACTATACAATCTTTAAGGTCTGTTCCAACCCAAGCCATTTTGTGATTCTGAGAATTTTTTTTGTATGTGTTACCAACTCGTGCTTCCACTCACTGGAATACAAAAAGAGAAGCTAAATATATTAAAGGATAGCTTCATGTATAAGCTTGGACTAGGGAGTGTTGGGGATGACACCTTTCCCTACTTTTTCTCCCTTCTTCCCTCTTCTCCTGCACCTAAGCTGTCAGTTCATATAAAAGCTTCACTAAGGTTAGTACTGCCCAGAGTTTTCTGATGCTTTCTGCTGGTGGCTGGGCAAGATTGTGTTGTGCTACTGTCCTTGCTACATGACTGATTTAATCTATCAGTCACGTACTGATAAACATTGAGTGCATTTGATGTGTGAATGCTCAGTAGATCAGAATGTCAAGGATGATCAGATTGCTGCATGCAGCTGTATAACACCTGAATCTTTCTGTGGTGACTGTTATCTTTCCTGCCAGCTGTCTCCTGTGACCGAAAGCTTTGACATCCCAGTGCAGGAACAGCCACTAATTCCAAGGAGGGAGTGATCCAAAGTATCTGTAGTTGTGCCAGATTAGAACACTCTATAAAATTACTATAGTTGCATTGTTAGAACCTGCATGTGCTTGTATGCATTCTTTGAATTTAAGAATCTACAGGAGTTTTTTTTTGTTTTACAACTGAAATGAATCATGACAGAGTACTGATTTTGTGATTCGTGTCGACTGTGTTGTTCTTTATTTACAGCTAAATAAAGCAATATTGACCCATTTTATCTGTTTAGGTAATGTGAAATACTTGGGCTCAAATGGTAGCTTACATTACAGGAGTGAAAAGTAAATGAGAAGATTGCCACGAGTTTGGAGATCATCCTAAAGCAACGGAAAACAAAATGTCAAGCGTGTTCTTTACTACGTCGTGTGAAAATGCACATTCATTCCTTTTGAGCTTTTTTAAGATCTTAAGACATCTTTTCTTTCTGGAGTCTTACCACTATGATAGTTTTTGTGACGCCCAAATAAAAATATCAGACATTATTCCAGCAATATCAACACACTTCTTAAATTAAAGAGGAACGTTTTTGATGGAGGGGGAAAGTAGGTTTATTGCTGATCCTAAAGCCAAGAAGTTAAATTTATCCTTGTTCACCGAGTAGCATTTACCACTGAATGTTTGTCTACAAAAGATAAATAATTCTTTACAATGGAACTGTGTGTATAATGCTACTTCATCTTAACCACACTGTCCTTCAGGGCTTCCCCTGCCACTTTGAAACAAATTGAGACAAAGCTTTATCAGACTACTTACTGTAAAGTGAAATTACTTCTGACTCTGCAAGAGGAGTGATGATGTAGTTTAATGTATTGCATTCTCTTTATTTTATAATATATGCCTGAGATGGGAAGTGAGATAATTGGTTTCATCTCTTTTTTCAGAGCTTCCTATAATTATTTAGTACTAGTTTAATATCAGTGTCTAGACGTGGTCCTGATTATAATATTTAATTTAAAAATATTAAAATATAGCAGAGGGCAACAGTGTTATTAGTTGGAGACTATGGAACAAATCTGAATGAGTACTTCTTTTTTTAATTACAGAATCACATAATTACTAGGATTGGAAGGGACCTCTGTAAACCTAGTCACGGCCCCATTTTTGATGATTTAATTGTACTGCTTTATTTTTAATCTCTTTAATTATTTCTGATAACCATTACTGATTTTTTCTTAGCGTATTATACTTTTTTTTATTCCTCACTGCACATTTGCAAAACTTAAGCAACTTTCCTGTTGTATAGAAAAGCAAGAACATTTCAGTGCAATGAAATGATAATTAGCTTTTCCTCATGTCTTTTTAATGAATGATTAAATATGAATGCATTGTCAATTTTATGCATTTCTCAACCCATATTGATGCTAAAATTAATACAGAGATTGTAGGAATTTTGAGGAAAACTAACTTTTGAAAATACTGGTTTTTGCATAGGGTATGTATCCAATTTAAAGAGGGGAGTATTCAAATTTCCTTAGATTTCATGTAGTATGTTTCTGTATACTTCAGCAGTATTTTTCTATATCATCAGGCCATAATCACTTTCCCAGGCTAAAGGTTTTTTGTTGTGGGGTTTGTTTGTTTGTTTTAGTTGGTAAGGTGTTTTGTTTGTTTGTTTTGGGGTTTTTTT
>WEKY01051502.1:0-19295 GCA_013390045.1 Picathartes gymnocephalus
CATTTTAAAAAAATCAATATTATTTTATTGATTTTAGTTTTGTTCACTGTGGAGAACCATTATATACCTATCATGAAGGAAAGATTTAAGAATTTGATTCATGTTGTAATGAATGGATTTGGATACCTAAAAGTTGTACAGTTACTCATTGATGAAAACTTGCTACACTTTTTAGATGATTCTGAAATTCTAAAATCTTTCTCTCTGGAAAAAAGTATTATCAATATAATGAAGGCACTTAATACAAAGAAGGGGTTTGAGTCATTGGTGGTTTTCAAATCTGGTTTTCTGGCACAATTGCAAAGACAACTCAAAAGACAACAAATAAAATATCCTTGGATAGTACTTACTATTTTACTGATTTTTTTATTTTCCCTATTTAAATGAAGCCAAGTTTAGCTTTAAATCAGTTAACCTAAACATTATAGTAGAACTTTACAAATCCCCTAGAACTGATTTTTAAACAAATCTTCATATCACAGAATGAAAATTATTAAAATTATAAATAGTATATCACAATAACCTTTGGGATGCTTTATGTTACATTCATAAAGCAGTAGGTGGAAAAAATGAGATAGGAATTCCAAAAGAATTTGAGTAGAGAAAAATGTTCATGTCTCCTTCTATGAGAAGCTATTGAAATTTAATGCATTACAGACACAATCACAGCAAAACTGCAGCAGAATGTATTCTGTTTGTGCTTACTTTTCAATTAACTCCCTGTGGACTTGCTGAAATCAGTATCCTTTAACTTTTTATACCTTCTGCATCACAGTCATCATTGCATAGCCCTTCTGCTTCTTTAGTGTTTGTCACTTCTAATGGAACTACAATAAGCAAGTTCCAAGTAGTAGGTTTTTTATGTAACAGCCTCTTTTTTACAGTTTGCCTTACTACAATTTCTCTGAAAATGCTGGTGGTCTTGAAAGTGTTCAGCATTTTTTCAGTAGGGTTCTTTACCCACATCCACTTTTCTTTACCTGCAAAAGTGATTTTTAGAAACCATTCTGTGTGCATATTGCAGTGCATTGGGTTTGCAGGCATGTCATATTGCTATCCAGCTTATGGTCCCTATTCATCAAGATCAGTCCCTCGAGTTCTTTATACTGAAATCAAATGTTTCATTGGTATACTACAAATAGCATCTTCAAGAAACACACAAAGGAAATTAAATTTCTATGTATAAAACACTTTGTTTCTCTGATTAGTGATCAGAAATGAAGGTATAGTGCAATGAAAAAGCACTTGCATACATGAATACAATTCTCTTTTCAGATGACAGCAATAGAAAATATGAAAAAATTTTAGTGACAAGGATCTGTCACTAATGGATACAATTTTCTGAATTCTGCAGTCATGTCAAGGGTACAGCAAGTGTAACTGAATACAGCCCTTTTGTTCCCATGGTCAGGCCTGATTATGGGACCAGAGAGCCAGATGAAGGTCATAATATGACAAGGTCCTGGTGAAATAGGAGACGCACTTAATAGACCTGTGTGTGTAACTCATTTGGGATTCTTCCTGCATAATGACTACGGACTTCATGATTCTTAGTCTTTCATCATGTTTGGACACTCTTCTGAAGTATTACCTGTTCTTGCAGGAGGGACCTTTGTTTCTGTCTCCTGGAACTGCTTTAAAATACTACATCTGAAAGCAGTATCAGCTGTCAGTGTCTCCCAACAAACAGAACGTGCATCTGGGCAAACTCCTTTAGTGCACCTCCTCATAGTTGCTAACAGTGGTTCTACTGCATCAGAAATTACTCGGGGAATAATTTCCTTTTGTTTGGACAATGGCTTTTTCCTGCATGTCATCTGCACATCAACTAGCCTGTAACCTCTTCAGAACGCAGTCTCTCTCTGTCACACTCCTCTGACCCCTGGAACAGCAACCAGGTATTTGCATTTGCATGTCCTCCAATGGTTTAGCCACATGAAATAGCACTAATTGCCTAAAGTTCTGGATTCCTAGTTCAGAAGACGTCTGAATTTCTACCTTCTTGTTTGTTTTTTTTCCTATGGCAAACATGGTTTTGTATGAGACTGTCCTCTCCTGCATTAATACCTCTGTGTATGTGGAGGATATTGCATTTTCATCCACGCAGAAGCTAACATTCTTTGAATTCTCCACACCCTGTCTATTGCCCTGCCCTCCCTCAAATTCTGCTCTACTCTACTCCAGACAGAGACAAATAAGAGACATAAACCAGATTTTCATTGTAAAATACAGCACAGTAACTTTTGTCAGTAAGTGTGTTGTCCCACCTTATCTTAGCAGCTCACTAAAACTCCTTTCTTTAGTGATTCTTGTGCATTTTTATTCTAATAAAATCTTAACTGATTTAAAGACAGAAGGATTGTATTTAAGAGATATAGCAGTAGTCCAATTTTTATTAGCTTTTTCTATTGCCTACTTGCCCATTTGAAGCTGGGATTCAAACTTTTAAATGGCTTGTGCACTTTTAGTTTATACTTAGATAAAAGTCACATGGTGATGATTATTCTTCATTATTATTGTCTTGTGATTACTTCACCTGAAATAAATATATAATTCATCGATCAATTTACTTCTTACCAAGAAGTTTTTGACTCAGTAAGATAGTGAAGTTTTCTCAGCAGTCATCCTTCAAAATCACAACTTTCATATTCCTTATTCATCAATCAAACTCCAATAGGATATAGGACATGTGCTTCCATTTTATCTGTCCTGCAGCTGGATGGAAAGGTGGCTTTCAGGGGATATGAAGCTATAGATTAAAATTCCCTTTAGACAAAGACAACTGAAGTCCACAATCTTTTGTGAAAGAAGAGGTCTCATTACATGATTAGTGTAGCAGTATTCTGCAAATTAATTTGGTATTGCTTCTCTGCAGCAGATGGGATATCAGGCACTATGGCATGCTCTAGGCTGGCTTTCAGCTGCTACTCTAAAATAGTGTACATAAATTCTGTATTATACCTGTCATCCCTGTATGAATGTCTCAGATATCCTAAAGCTTTTCAGATAGGCACAGATGAAAGCTGAGGTATTTGGTTTAGCAAAGGAAGGGATTCAGCTGCTCATGGACATCAGTAAAACACTTGCAGACAAGGAGCTTTAGCATGTCTTGTGCACTTGAAACAATGTGGGTCATTTTCTTGGCATTAGACTCTTAAATTTTGTATAAATATCCTTTTTGACACTTTATGTTTATTATGTGTCTGCCTTGATTTTCAGCTACATGCCCTTGGTGGTAGAAGTGTATCGGAAAAAGAAAACCATAGATTTGAAAGCATTGACCCCTAAATTGGCTGTTCCTTCATGTTTTAGAATACATTATTTTTGCTTTCAGATCCAGATAACACTCTTTTTCTTCCTTCCCTCATGTAAGTCAAAGGAAAAAAACCTCTCACTTTCTATTAATAAAGTTGAATTGTAACTATTTCACCATCAGAATTTTTTACTTTCAACCATGGATCTTCTGCGCCTGATATGAAACTATTAGGACATGGATAATTAGGGTGCTGTATTAATCACTGTTAGCAAACTGGAGGAATGATTAAGGCAAAAAATGCCTAATTTCACAGTTTATCTGTGACATAAAATTCTCAAAAAAGTCATTTATATTGCTGGAAATATTCCTAGCTCTTTTATTTTCCCTGTGGAACAAAGTAATAAGAAAGATTAATAGTGGCTCTCAGATGGCCTATAATTTATTCTTTTAATCAAAAAGTAAATACAGAATATTATATAACTCAATTCTTGAAAAAACTCTAACATTTTACAGGATGAAAGGCAGCTCGAAGCGGAATTCTTCCTCTCTGCTACTACCTTTGCATCTGAAAAACAAACCCTTAATGTTTAAAAGACTCAATGCAGGAAATGAAGACTGTGTCTGAATTTTGTATTGTTTTTCTCCCTGCAGTAGAAACAAAGTCTAAATAACCTGTTTCTGCTAAACAGTGCTGGACTCCCGTGGTGGAACTTGCAGAATCCTGTGGGTCTTCCTGTGTTTTAACCACATATTTTATATGTACTTTATGAAGCCAGCTGTTGAATGCAATCTTATCTCTCCTTAACATAAGGAGTTCTTCTGCCCCCTGCTACTGCTGCCCAGAAGAACCATTTATTTCTGTGAACATTCACTGCAATTTTCTTGTTTATTATAGCATCCTTGAAGAAGAGAAGCATTACAACTCAGTTTAGGAGAAGACATCCAATAATTGTCATATAAAGTGCCTGAAGTGATGAACATCTCCTACAACAAAAAAGCAGTCCTATTGTCGGAGGGGTTCAAGTCTGAAATGCCATTCATGTCCAGATCATAGGAAAAAATACAAATCAGCTGCCCATGCATAGGAGAACATTCAGCAGTTTGGGCACTGTTCATTGCCACTGCTGACCAACGACAGCAAAAGGGTTGAATGAGACGCGAGCGGAAAATGAGACCGGTGTTTTTGTTGTAATTCCTCCATCTCGGACCAACTTCTCAAATGTTAAAATCATGCCCATGCTTAAACAAGAAAATACGAGTTTTAGGAGTATAAAAAGGGAGAATAGGGAAACGTGCACGTGGAGGAAGCATCATCATGAGATACCAAAATGGGGCATTGCAGTTTCAAGGGAACAACTCCATTCTCCAAATGTAAATAAATGTATAGTAGTGCTAGAATAGATTAGTCAAAACTATCTTAAACCTGTTCAAATCTGTATTAAACACCCATTCGTACCCTATAATCCTGCTACAGGACTAAGGGCACTCCGTTGGTGGACCAGGTGGATCTCAGTTCTAACTCATTCACAAAAGCTGACAACATAAGTTGTCTGAGTTAACTTATATTTTATCTTCATTGTCTGTTTAAAGGTAGAATACGGAGAAAGTAAAAATGAGACTAGATGAAAGTCTTGATGAGTCTAGAACAAAAAATTAGCTACAGCACAAATGCCTTTATTTGTAGTGAAATATATACCAGCACTTGTTTAATTTTCTCACAGTTGAGTATAAAACTATGTTGCAAATTGTGTGAAGATGTATTTATAGTTTTGTTTTGATGTTTATTGTTACAAAAAAATAAATTCACACAATTATTGGGTTTTATGGAGCACACAATAAACAGTGCAATTTGTAAAATCATGCATTAACAGTCATCATTTCATCCTAATGCATCACTTCTTCCTTAACATTTAAAACAAAAGTTTTATTTTGACAATAAATACAAGCAAGAATACAAGTTATATACCAACACTTCATGTACACAGCAAGAGAAGGAAGCTGTTGTTATTGGTATATTTTGTCCTTGCCTGTTTTCAGTACCTTGTAGAGGCAGTTGTCTAAAAAGTGGTCTTCATGAATTGACCTGCAAAACATGAACTTTCTCTCTTGTAACTTATCACCTATACATTAAATCACCCCCCAAAGCCAGCAGGAAAAGATAAATAGGAGGAAGCATCCCTGTCCATTGACCAGCTAGGGACTGGGTGGCTCACACTGTTGGACTTTCAGGCAGCACTGGGTGAAATAAACCCAAGACACATTAAATACAGATGGAAATTCTGATCAGTTTCCACTAACTTTGTGACCATATGTTTCATCAAACAACTTCTAACTCACTTAGCACAGACACAAATCATAGCAGTAAGCTAAGTGCCAGTATTTTTACCGAGTTTATTTCAGCTAAGAAGTTTGGGGGCTATATGGGACAGATATAAACAGCACAAACATTTATAAGTTCAGAATTCCCCTTCAACAAACAGGCACAGCAAAAACAAACAAACAAACAAACAAACAAGAATGAAGGACAATAAAATCAGCAAAATCAGAAGGAAAGAGTCAGAGCCTGAGTGAACATATAAAAACTGTTGCATGGTCAGCAACAATAGCCTGATGTTATTCTGGAGTATTTAACAAATATTATCCACTCCTATGTCATAGACAGTATCCAGAAAAAAGATGCTCCGTTAACAATTGTATATACTATTCCTTGACTGTTTGCAGTTTTGGAAAAGAGGTTGCAGGGCTGCTGTTTTCTGATTTCAAAAATTCTAGATGGCACAGAAAACTTTGCAAACACTTGTCTTCTGAAGGCTGTGAAGGATACAAATCGTTAAAAACTGATTTCTCCCCTCTTTTAACTTTTTTAAAATTCCATCCACTTTCTCTTCCTCACACCATCTCCCTGCTCCCTGCTTCCCCACCCAAAAAGAAAAAAAAGGCTCCTATTTTTTATGCAAGCTTTTGGAGGTGATTTATGTCATAGCAGCTGCTCTCAAGCTCAAGCTGACATATAGACCACAATATGACATAAATCCTAAATGGCAAACATATAACTGCTGCATTTAGCTTGTATTGAATTGTTGATTTCACGTGGATGCTATAAAAAAAGATCACCTCTTCTGGCAGATATGAGTTTTTTTATTATTCTTCTTTTTTTTTCCCACTTTCAGTCCATATTTGAAAATCTGTTGAAGTCTTTATTATTGTTCACTTGGTTTGCTTTACCTGCTGTTTGGTTTCTTATTTTCAGGGACAATTCTTTCTGTCACTGTAATTTTGTCAGTTTGTTCTCAAAGCTAATAGTCCAACAGACATCCTTTCCCACCATCTCCTCTGATATTAAATCAAATGGCCCAGAACAGTTCAGTGATTGTGGTAAAGGAGTAATAAAATTTCTACTGTACAAGGTATTCAGGAAATGACAAGACATCAGTGGGTGCTTAAACATGTACTTTGTACTCCAGAAAAAACCTGAGATCTCTGATGGCACAAGGAAAAATTTAATAAAACAAGAAATGAAAGTACACACTCAACAGGAAAAGGAGAAACTAATTCTTTGTGATATTTAAATGCAAGTAATGAATTTTTCTATATTGAGAGTTCGAAGGTACTGAGAAACAAGCATAGAAAATCAGTTCAATCACCTGACTGGCCCCTTCCTTCACGTTTACACTGAGGGGAAACCTTCATTCTAAAGCCAGCACAAGGTATTTTTAATCTTTACTTCATAGCTTCATAGTTGACAATGATACTAATAAGGAGAACCAAGTGCTGTTGGGATTTTTTTGTTAATTATTATTTAGTGAGGGAAAATCTATTTCAAATCCATCCTCCTGTTTCAAAGTTTTTCTATAAGTATATCTGAAAGTCACTGGGGGGGTCTCTACATTTTAGCACACTGGGTAAAACCTAATGAAACGGCTAAAATCAATAAACAGGATGTTATGGTCATTGCTATTCCAAACTTGTTTCTTCAAATTGGCAGTTAAGTCTTTTTGAACTAAATTGAGACACAGAGTGGATGACATACCATGACTAGGGCTTACCACATGACAGGGATTTTCCTTTTAGGCTCCTGTGAATTTTGCTGTGATTTGTAAGCAATACTTGAATGCAGCTGTAGCGTTGCATTGAAAAAGATACTCTCTAAAGGCAGTAAAAGGAAAAAGTTGGTCAGTTTGTTTTTTTAGTGACTAGTCATACTTTTAAAATATGATTTCAATATTTTCAACTAAATACCAGGGGAAAATATTTTTCATAAATCAAAAGGTTAGTGGACATTGGTAGATGTTAATATCCCTTTCTCTGCTATCTAGGCTTTAAAACAGAGTCCCTAGTATTATTTGTAAAACTATAGTACTAATAAATTTTCTCTGAAAATCTAAAAATTTTACCTTCTCATCTTTTCTGCATTAGTAATAGCCTCTAAAGAATTAGTTGGCTTAAAGAAAAACGCCTAAATTATCCCAAAATAGAGTATAATTTTCTTAGGAGAAAATGTCTGCTTGCAGGAAGGGGAAAGATCACCCTCTAGGATCACGCTGTGTTTCTGTGTGTGTGTCTGTGCATTCTCAGAGGAGGCACAGGTGGAACGATGCACGAGGGATGCTGAGAGGGGATGGTTCATGCAAGTCCATTTGGCCCAGGGCTCTGCTGCTCTCTCTCTAGCCTGCAGGTAGGCTCTGTGTGAGCTCTGTATCCTGCAGTTTAGGCAGCGGGTTAGAAGGATCAGGTGAAGCACCTGGAGGCTTCCAGGCTTCTTTTGCATACAGCTTGATTACTGGCTTCATGCCAATGAAATGAATTTCACCTGTGGGTTGTAGTGCACCTTATCTAAATGGATGTTTTAGACTGTTAATCTATTTTTTAATCCTTCAGTAGCATTGTTACCTGCAGAATCCCTGAAAAACCTGTCTTACATACTGCAAAAGTGAATTCTTTGTACTTTTTTTGACTCCTCTTCAGAGATAGTGGCAAAAGTGAATGACAATAAGCTGAACATAGCAAGATATTTTAAATTTCCCTTTAGCTGTGTTCACTTGGGGCTCAGAAATATGCAGCATTTGATCACCACTCATGATTTGCCAAACACTGTGAGTATGCTCACAGTGAATGAAAGACTTTTGTTTGTGGCATTGAGGCCAGAGAAGAGCACTCTGCACGAGGCTGGCACATAAACATCAAGGTCATCATGTCAAAGAACCAAGAGCCTCTTAACAACCTGCATGGTCAGGAAAAGGCTGCACTTAGAACCTGATACAGATCTACAAGCTCTTGGTGTTCCCAAGTTCTTTGTGCACCAGTCAAGGCCAACAAGTGACCTTCCTGTCTGAGAGCTGTCTTGCCCACAGAGCTGCTGGTTTTAAGGTAAATTCCCTAAAGATTGCAACAAGGAAAGATGAGCTAATATAAATGCAACTAGGCAGTCAGGTTCAGGTAATAGTCATTGCCTGGATAATTTATAGTTTTCAGCTTTTCTCAGCATTACTGACATACCAGACCTCAGAAACGGTATTAAGCCATAGGCTGTCATGGGTGCAAAGTCATTTGCACAGAGCATGAAAGAAAAATTGCAAAGTGCTTCAATATTGTTAAGTTTTATTTTAACTTTGTCTTCACACTAGTTTATAGCAGTTAATCCCTATCCTCATTTCTAATAGACAAAGATTAATTGGTCCTCTTTATCAGAACATTTGGTGATTAGGAATGTTCTTCTCTCACATGTATCTTCCATCACGGAGTGTAGCCGCTCAATAAAAAGATGTGCTCCAAATCAGAGCATCCATTTTTCAATATAGCAATGTACAGCAACAGGTTACTGCTTTTGTAAAGCTATTACTTTTACTGTCAACATGTCTGCTGCTAGAAGCTGTCTCATTAGACAGGATAAATTGGAACAGCATAAGAAAATTTGACCAGGCAAGAAATTAAGTTTTATTATATACCTGTACATACCTAAACACACACAGGTAAACATGTGTGCACACACATACAAGACAGTGTGACTGAAAGAATAACCAAAACATCAGTGGCAGAGTACACACTTGAATATTACATCTGTGAAACAAAAATGTCATCTGAATACAGACAATTTGATAATGTAAATGTAACGACACCCTTACAAGAGATGTTTCAGTAAACCATGAAACAAAAATATCCAGGATTGGAGTGGGTTCACCTTGGCTGGCTGTCAGGTGCTTACCAAGCTACTCTATCACTTGCACTTCTCAGTTGGACAGGGGAGGGAAAATAAGATCGAAAAATCATGGGTTGAGTTGACACAGTTTGCTAAAGGGAAAATGGAAGGCTGTGCATGCAAAAGAAAAGAAAAAGAAATTAAATTGTGTTCTACTTTTCATCAGCAAGTGATATCCAGCCACTTCCCAGGAAGCAGGTCTTCAGCGTGCATAGCAGTTGCTCTAGAAAGCAAACATAATTAATGAATTCCTTCCTCCTGTTTTCCTTACAGCTAAAACTAGGTACTTAAACCAGCTTTATACCCAACATACAGATGAATATATTTCATTAACTACTACTCCCTGTCAGTTCACAGATATTATTTTCCCATTCTATGGGCTTTCTCCACCCCTCCAGATGATCAAATACAGCCATGACTTAGGCTCCATGCCTAATGCTCTCAGCATGGTCTTTAGCAGTCCATTATATCTCTCAGCCTTTCCAGAGGCTTGTGGGTGATAGGGGGTGTGACATATTCACTCAATGACTTTGCCCAAAAGGCTTTTTTTTGGGGTATTTTGGAGGGGCAAATGTAGAAAAATAGAAACAGATTTCCAAAGAAAATTAAAAGTTAAAATGATATTAAATAATATTATAGTTGTGTCATTTTCATATGAAGTCCTGAAGAAGGCTCTGGGATGTGAAAATAAACTAAAAAATGTGAGGAGTAATTGATTTCTCTGTGAAAGCTAGTTTAATCATGTAATTTCCTTAGCGACAGAGGCATTAGTATTGTAATTCCTGAGGGTACACAAATGAAGGAGTGAAGTGAGCCAGCACTGAAGTTCTGGCTTGGGTTGTCACTCATAATTAAGTTTACAAGTGCTTGGTTTGAATGCATGTGGATACATGGTTCAATCTGCTTTAAGTGTTTATCCAACAAAAGAGATTTCCCTGTACAAGATCTTTAGGAGCTGAGAAGTGGCAAGTTAGGCTAGTGACTTCAATAATTTTTGTGATCTCTGATTTCATTGTATGTAAATATAGACAACTTACATAAGCATAAAGTTGCAGGATAAATGGGTAGGCCTCCACTGTATTCTGAAGTTTCCCACTTAGAGCAATATTTGTGTATATGTATATTTTGTGTACAAAAGCATGTTCACGCACATACACATTAATCTGTCTATACAAACCTGTACTTACCCTCCCATTCATTTCTCTTATGTTCCTGTTTGTATTCACATCTAACTTGTTGTTCTTGCAAGAAGCATGGGAAACACAGTCAGCAAATGCTGCCACTTTCATAATCACATTTAAATAGCTCTTAAAAGCAGCAACTACAATAAAACACTCAATTTACCTCAGCGGATAAGAGCTATCTAGGTCACATTTTTTGAACATAATTTCTATCCAGTATTGTGGAAACTCAGAACCTAGGCCAATACTGAAATGGCAGCCATAACTTCATGTCAAGGAAGGGCAGTTACCTGCAAAACAAAAGCAAAATAGTGATAGCATCTCTATTCATGAAAGAAGTGCCTAATACTGTTAATATTGGGGGATTATTTTTGATATCTTTTGGATTTTGCTTTTTGCGAAGAACTTGACCAGGATCTCAGTTAAACTCAAGTATGAGAGTCTTTATACTTGTGGGTCATTGTTTGCAATTTTACAGTACCATTTGTCTCTAATACAGGGGAATTGTGTAATATTTTATTTGTTTGAGTTCAGACGGTCATTTTTCTTCTGGACTCTTACATTCCAATTTCAGTTCCACACTATCAGAAACTGGGAATTTCTCAAGAGACAGAGCTCTGGATACTGTAAGCCTTTCCAGATACTGGACTGTCCAATCATAAAGAAGGCAAATCTGTATTGGGAAGGTGCTTAGGAAGCCAGTGGATATTAAACTTTGTCTACTCAGTTGCATCAACCTGTATTTGCTTGGCAGGACTTCATACATCTCCTCTATGTACTGTTCTTACACTTTGCTGTTATACTTTTCATTCATTATGTAAAGTGATCTTTCACTTCTCATTCGTTTTCTAGTTCTGTATCTACAGATTCTGTATTGCAAACCAGTGTTATTCAATTTCATCTGTGTTTCTTGAGCAGTTATCAGATCAGCTGGGATCCACTGTATGATGAATTAACTTCCACGGAAATAAATATTGTAGCCTGGTGTTTAAAGGTGAGATTTATTCAATAGAAGATCATAAATACTTGCCAGGTGGCACTTTGACAGAGGTTAGCTTTTTGTAGTGCAAAAAGATCTATGTAGTTTTTGTATCCTACACCAGTCATGGTGCGAAGCTATGCAATGTGATGTCAGGAAGCAGTAGGAGAGGGATTTCTCCACAGAGAAGGACTGGGGTCCCTCTGGGGAGCCCCGATGTGCTCTACAGGGCCTGGGCTGAGCACAGCGCTGGGATCCCAGGCTGAGCCTGCCCTGGGCTCCTTGGCCTGCAGGTGGGGCTGCCCTGACAGGCTGTTTGGGGTCATGCAGCCCTACAGGTCCTGACACATGGACCAACAGATTGTTTCTAAAATAAACAAAATTTCTCTGAAAATGAATACATTTATCAACCACTAGGTTTAACCATCATCTCATTCCACCAGTGACAGCATTAAGGTATATAATGTAATAATACTCCGAAGAAATATGTTCAAGTTCAAATATTTGTTTATGTATAGTATAATAGGTTTGATAGGCAAAAACTAAACAGAAATATTAGATGATATTGATACTTAGCACTGTTTACATATGGGTGGTTTTATTTACTAAATACATTACCAGTTTTCATTGCAGCAATTCTTTAAAATTTCTTTGGCCTTCTTGTCTAACCACTCTTATAAAAAGCAATACCATTGCAGTCTTTTTTCTACAAAATAACAGTATTTGATCAGCTTGCAAAATACTGGCTGTAATATTTCAAAATGCATCAACCCTTCCAAAATGATTTTTTCCAGACTGAAAATGCAAATGCTGATGACACGCTATTAGAAGGAAACTTTATGCCTCACATTTATAGCTAACTACAGTAGGGTGTAACCATTTTAAGGATTAAGATCCCATACAAACACATTAAATTAAAATGTAAAGAGGATTTGTGGCTGCGCTTATGACGGCAATTATTTCTTCCCCTTATTTGCTAAAATCCACACAACAAATACACTAGTCCACTTAATCTAATGCTCAATTAGCAAGGCAATACAAGCCTTGCCAGCCTCTCTGTAGGCAGGCATGAAGAAAAGGCAAGAAGGACAATCTGAGCTTCATACTTAGGCCTTGTCATTGAATTAGTGCTGTACAGATTTTGGGCACTTTGCTGAAATAGGGCAAGTTCATACAACTGTGGACCATGAAATATGTGACTACAGTTATCAGCCTCTTCAAGGGGGAGAAGTATTTCCATATGAAATGACGGTTTGTAAATTTAATGTTTCCAAATAGTTGAAAGACAAAGTAATTTGATATTAGACTTAATATTTAAAGTGAGTCTCCTTGCAGATGTTTGCTTTGCTGGTTTTTTAAGTTTTTATACTGGAAATGGACCAGAGATGAGAAGGTATTTATGTTGCTGCCACAGATAGCCAAGCGAAAAGTGTGTGTTTACAATGTATAAAGATGTAAAACCATCATGAAAAAAATCTAAGTTTCCTAGGGCCAATTTTTTTCATCATAAATTTGATCCATGACTGTTCCTACTTCTTTGACATTGTTTGCACTGCATTATAGATTCTCTTTCTCCCTGCAGGCATCAAAATTTGATTAATTTTGGATTTCTACACAAAACGGTATTTATGTTTGTCACCGTTCTTATCGTGCATAAATATGGAAATTTTTTTCCTTTTATAGTATTACAATATGATTGGGAGTTGGAAAAGATATTTTTGCAATTTTCCAGTCAGTAGTTTGTTTTGCTTTTACACGTAGATTTCTCTTCCCTTATGTTATCTTATAGTGGCATATATGAAATACCCTTTCAGCGACATTTTTTTTACACAGGCTTTTGAAACCCCTTTTTTTTTTTTTTTCCTGGTGATGAGTCAAGGATTTCTTCTTGCTTTCAATTCGAGTTGAAACATCTTGGTTCTCCTTGGATGTATGAAAGTTTTGGCTACATCTACTACCTCCCATTATTAATTCTTATGTCTGCCTATTGCTTCTCTTCCAGTTCTGAGATTAGTAGGACAAAGAGAAAAATAATGCAAAAAACCTTCTGGTTAAGGAGCAATACCTGCATAATTCATGAGGAAACCCTTCCTGCAATAAAATGCAGTGGTCAGACCTTTGATCTTCAGAAGATCCCTGCTGTTCTCAAGGAGATCCTGCCCAAGCAACTGAACAACAGACTGGAAGGGTTTGTTATCATAACTCCTTACAGTTGAATATATTGTCTAAATTCAGATAAATATTTGAAGTTTCATCTGTGAATCTGAACTAAATAAGGTTTCAAATCTAGTGAGATTTGACTATTACTGCTAATTACCTTTTTTAAATTATCACATTAAAAAGAACATGATGGAGCTGTTTTGCCAAACAACTTTTTGTTTCCTCAGGTTGCTGTGACCCTGTGCATCATATCTGGGTAATAAAAATATTATGTTTGGTAAAACTTTATTATAGTTTTTGGAATATTATGTTATTGACCAGTTGGAAGAACTAATTCCTGAAATTAAAGCAACTTTTTAATAATATCATACATAAATTCTTGTGTACATATTTTTTAATAGATTTGTTTTATGAAAATAACAATCAAATCATGATGCAAAAATTCTCCTTCAGTTATGATGCAGAGTATCACTGGTAATTATTTTGCAAACAGTACAAAGGAGACAAGTTCTTCTCCCTGTTTCCAGATGGCAAAGGTAGAAGGTAATTGAAATGGTGTGCAAACTACAGCACACATAAAAGTAATAGTAAACAAGCCATATTTTATGAGAGCATCATTAGAGTGATTTAAAGGTAAAGCAGCCTTTGAGAAACTAATGATTGGTAATTGTCAAGTATTTTTACTGTCTAACTACCTTCAAAATATTTCGTAAAGACTTAGGGATTTATTATATTATCTATAACCTCCAGAAAGATTAAATATTTTGGAACATAAAAATAAAAGACAAAAGTGAATTACCTACAGACTTGTGTTATAGGGGACAGAAATAGATGTTCATGTTCATATTTTGTTGGATTTTGGGAGAAGGTAGGAGGTTTGAACGGACATATTCTGACCAGGAAATGTGATGTCTGAATATCGTAATGTTTAGATCTCTAGATATTGTGGTGTACACATTTATGCAAGAAACCTGCTGTTTGTTTCTGAGTTACATTTCTGCAAGATCTGTCTCCTGTTATTTAATAAAAAATTGCATTTCTTCCCCTCTTTGTCCAACTGCATAATACTTCAGTAACATGGATTCTAGTTTAAAAACGTGAAAAAAAATACTTCTCAGCAACATAGAGCTCACAAGGTATAATTAGACTAGCTGAATTAGCTCTGTAGCCTCTGAGGATCTAGCCAAAGTATTTATTACCTTCATTAGGCTATAAATTACTTTGAACCCATAAGTTTACACAATTGACAAGGGGTTTGCATAGAAGTAAAAGTACTCTTCCTGCAGTCACCATTTCACCTACCTCAAACATGGACATGTAAAGCCACAGGTGCTCCTAACAGGAATGTTTGCCCCAGGTCTTCCATGCTCATGCTGTTTTGGGTGTTAAATAGAGTAAAGCACAGCAACAATTCAGTGTATCCTTTACAGTGATCACCCATTTTCCCAGCTATTATAATGTCTCTGTGTTAAGGAGAGCCAATGCCCAGAGCACATAGCAGATGTGAAGGATGCAGAGTTACTCAAGACTCACAAGAAAAGAGAAACACGGTGTCAAAATATCATCCCAGCCTTGTAAAAATGTCCTAGTTATTCTTATCCATAGAAAGTGAACCACCAGCAACAACTGTTTACTTTCTTACTTAACTGGTAATAGGTCTTGTCAGACAGAGGCAGCTCTGGAACATTTGAAGATCTTCAGGAAACCTCTAGGAATGAGGGAGGGAGGCTGTTCCATGAGAGAAAGAATTTCATTGAGATGCAAGAGAACCAAAAGAGAAGCGAGAATTACCCGCAGTTTCTCAGACATTAGAGGAAAAATAACAGGGAGAAGAAAAGAGGTATAATTGCAGAGTGAGGCTTTCATGTACAAGTGCACAAGCAGATGCACCAGTAGCTCAGGTGGAAAGCACATTCAATCAACACAACTTCTTGCCTTCTATTTCTTCTTCCTTCCTCCCTCACAGCATCTGCCTCCAGGATGACTAATCCTAAATTATACACTGCAGGGATTGTGACTGACTGAAAATCACTGCTCAGGCACTTGTACCTCCTCCTTAACTGGCTTTGAAAATGACAAGGCTGAACTTTTTGATCCTGATAACCAAACAGGGTGCCGAAATATTAGTTTCTCTAGGATTGCTCAATATCCACCTAAAGACTCGTTAATGAATCAAAGAAATGAGTCAGGAAAGCAAGACCATGAATGGTTCTCTGAGGCCAAGAGGCCCTGAGATGAGATATGTACATTGTGCCTGGGTCTCCCTTGTGCTCCGTTCACTTTTCCTGTGGTGACAGATCATGAATAATTTTTAATTACCCTTTTTTTCAGTTCAAAGGTCATGAAATCACATGAGAATGACAACATATGTCATACTCACCCATGTCAAATATGTGATGCTTGCTATAAATTCTTGCTGAGCTGAACAAATACAGCAGACCACGTGTCAGGGAATTCATATATTTATGTAATATAGTCATCTTAACTCTGGCAACAAGGCCACTATTTAGACTCAAAAAGCATTGGCTAACAAGGCCTTAAATTTTACAGTACCCTTCAATAAGCTCTTAACTCCTGCAACAAACTTCTCAAACATGCGGGCACATGAGTCACAACACATTTCCAGAAGCTCCCCACTCCCACCACAAACTTCAGTGTTTAGATTATGTGAGAAGTACCTAGATTCAGAACAAACATAAATAAAGAATTAAACCTGTGTAATTCCTTGAAAACATTAGTCTCTGGGGTATCAAATAATTGCATCATGAGGACACTGGGCATTGATCTGTAAAAGGCTTACCAAATATGCGCATTCAGCTGTACTGAACAACGCTGAACATTAGACATGTGTTTTGCTCTTAGACAATTACAATTACATGCACATGTCTTCTTTTAACAATTCCTTTATCCTCCCAATTACATCTTTTTCCTTGTTGATTTTCCCCCTAAAAACAGGCATCAGCCCATTTCTGGGAGCAGTAGAAAAAGGAGGAATATCCAAATGATTATGACAGTGATGAATTTAAGAAAAAAAAAGGAGCTGGAATGGGAGATGGGAGAGAAAGATTAAATGGTCATAGATATAGAAAGACTGAAGGACATCAAGCAGAAGATCACAACAGCTCACCCTCTTCCCTGAAGTTTCAAGGAATTTGAGGCTGCTCCCTGGAATTGCTTCACCTGGACTTATCACAAGATGAGGGAAAGAAAGGACTTTAACTGTCTCTAGGATCTCCACATTTCCAAGCTCCCTCCTCTTGTTGGAGTGGGTGAGCTTTAATCAGGAAATGGTTAAAGAGAAGCTGCCTTAGCTTGACAAGTCCTCAGACACAGCAGGTATAAATAAAAAGGTCAGAGAAGAAGTGGAAATTTTACTGTAATTTTACAAATATTGTACTTGTTCTATTCTGCAGCCCACTAATAGACTTCATAAACCATGATAGCAGGAAAGGCAGGTTAGCAAACTTGTCTGAATAAGTAGAAGTTTCATTATCAATATCTGCATTGTTTGTGGTGACAGATCAGTCTTTCTACAAAAAGGAAAACAAATTAGTTCTCCTATAAAAATACATTTGCCATTTATTCTCCCAGTGTGCATTAGGAAGGATTTTCTTCCTGCAAGACAGCTTCCATTTTAAGACTTGCACTGAAAAATGATAGAAATGTCGGTCCCCGCAGTTTTGCCAATGCAATTAGATAACTCCACTCTTGTGTGCCAAAACACGATGCGATTTTTGAATTTTAGAGTTTTGCAGTTTGCAGCAATAGAATATTTTTAGTAAGTTTATTCATTTTTCACTGTACCAACAACAGCTGATCTGCCTCTGCCGAATTGGGCAGCAAGTGCCAGTGTGACAATGGTCACATTCCAGTGAACAGATAATGAATTCTCACAGCAGTGAGGTGGCTCCATTAAGTCAGAGGAGCCTTGCACAGTGATGCAGTTTGCAATTCCTGTTGTCATCTCGAAGTCAGTAGCCGTTGATTGGCTTCACACACTCAAACGTGAAGGAAAGTGATCCTAAAGACAATCCTGTCTGAATCAGCACCTATGCTTGTGCTGTTTCCTTGTTTCTCTCGTTTCATTCTCTTGGTGCAGCTGCAGCTGAGAAAGAATATGTAAATGTAACTGCTGCAAAAATTGCAGCCAAAAACAATTGATTAGTGCAGCAATTGCAAAGTTGCAGATGTCCAGATAAATATATCTATCTATGCTCAAATCTAAGCTCTACAGCAACAACAGATGGTTTTCCTCTCATTAGGGCTGCCATATTTCAGACTATGGTTTTTCAGAAGGAAATAGTTAGCTGTGACTGAGCAGCTATCTGCCAAGAATTCCTGGACAAATAATTGAAGTGCTCAAAATCCTGAACAATGAAACTTCCATCTGGAAAAGACAAAGAGTCATGGAAAACCTAGACACATGGCAGCCTTATCTCAGATGGTGGCTTAAGAATATTAGAAAGACTCATCTGGCTACCCAGAAACAGATGTATCCTGGGCTGAAAGAGAGGAATGATGAAGGTTTTAGAATTTGTCCCCAGATGCAAATCATAATGGCTTCTCTTTGGTTTTCAATAGATAAAATATCATTCATTTAATTGAGCACAAAGACTGTAAACAACATAAAAAAGTTAGAGATATTATTCACAGTATTTAATGCTTAATATGGATGAAGTATCACTGTGGGAAGTAATTACTTAGGTAGGATTTATCCCATCTGATGTTACCCATCTAAAAATTGCCTATCTAGTCACAGCTGGTCCCTTTCTATTCAATATTTAAGGCAACGAAAATTCCCTTAAGATAGAGATCCACTCTATTCTAAAACAAGTGTCTGAAACGGGAGACACAAATTTCTCCGCTCTTTTTTTAGGAGTGGATTATACTTGGCAGTTCATACAATTGAATAATTCTAATTGTTCTTACTTAAAACGGTCTAGAAAATTTTTTCTGGCTTTGACTGCTATGGTGTTCAGTTCAATGATCAAAGTACATAGACAAGTGCCAAACTTGACTTTCAATATCAGTTGTCTTTCTGGCAGCAAAGACAAGAATTACCACACTCACATGTTAACCCTGATTACCCTTTGAATATTCTCTAGATCTCAGGAAGAGAGTAGTAAAAGGAAAACCCTTTTGAACAGGGGATAGCAATTAACTGTGTGTGGAAAAATATTCTCCATTGCTGAGCTGAAGTTGCAGTTCCTCATAAGACTATCTTAGTGAAATAAGAGGTGACTGTCCTTACACCACCTGTTGGACTAAGAGAAGGTTTGAGCTGTCTCACACATATGGCAATAGGCAAAAAATCGAATTTTTTCAAATGATCTATTTTTCTTTTATGTGTTTAAATGTGATGCTACTTTCAGTGGTTATGATAAATTCAGATAAGATTTCTCCCTGTAGCAGTTTGCTTATCTTACCCATAATACTTTTAATTAGTCCTTTCCTCCCCTTTCCCCTTTCCCTTTCCCTTTCCCTTTCCCTTTCCCTTTCCCTTTCCCTCTCCTCTCCTCCCTT
>WEKY01051503.1:0-57102 GCA_013390045.1 Picathartes gymnocephalus
CTTTCCTTTCCTTTCCTTTTCTCCCCTGACGTGAAAAAGCAAAGGAAATGTGTAAATATCTCTTTTTAACAGTCACTGTAAATACCCAGCTCTACTCAAGGCCATTAACGGAGAATGTTTAAAAGACAAACAAGAGGCCAAACCCACCCACTCAACTATTCCCATTTCAGAGCATCTGCGAGTAATCCGTGTCCGTCCAAAGTAACCAGTGATTGCTGTGCAGTTGTGATCCTTGGTTGCCAAACTGATCCTAGTCTGTGAATGGACATGACCGTTGTCATTTTTCCACTTGGTTTCCATTTTGGGTTGGATTTGCCTATTTTTTTTTTTTCCCCCTAGTCCAACATGTCTCAGCCTATCCCTGTCTTTTGGCACGTGAATTTCCGCCGTGTTTCTCTTTGGAGTTTTAGGATGGAGCTAGTGTGCTTGGGTTGATCAATCCAGCTGATCCAGGAGGATCTCCAGAAAACGAAGTTCATGGCTGGATTTGGTCAGACATTCCCAACGGATTTGAAGGAACAGCTGTGCCAACGTGAAACTGCACATCGGTGCAGGAGCTTCAGGCCAGAGCAGTGGGAACTGCTGTGCTTTTCCACACCCAGAGACACTCCCAGGAATGCTTTCTGTTCTAGCTAAGCTGTGAATTTTCTAAAAGGGCCATGCAATTGAGATATAGCTCTATTTTTGGCATCGATTGATAGATTGATCATTTGGACTCTTTGAATAACACACAAATAACTGTCCCTTCCCTCCCACCTCAAGAGCAAGAGTCAGTTCCAGGGTGGCCTTTCCCTCCAGATGACCTTGGATGCTCTGCACCAGTGGCCAGGCGTGGCTTGGGGCGGTGCTGTCACACAGAGTGTGGTGCTTTTGCAGCCTGGCTGACTTCTGCGTGCTGACTCTTCCCTGCCAGAGCAAAGAGGCGCAAGCAGGACCTGGCAGGATCGCCCTGGAAGGTAAAAAAAAATCACCTACATCTGGTGAGATAAAAACCAATTAAACCGAGCACTAAGATGGCGCGGAAGGAAAGGATAAAGACTTTGGATGACTTCCCACACCTGGCAGTTCTGTCTCTCTCTGTCTTGGAGTATTCTGTTTGTTTCACCTCCTCTGGTCTTACTGCTTTTCTTGGAGAGGAACTCAAACGTTCTTTCAACCTTTGCCTTGTAGTTAAAGCCACGACTGCTACAAATCTTCTTCAACCCGATGTCGACGATGTCAATTCTTGAGAGTCTTTATGCAGCGCAACAGAAAGGCCTCGAGGGCCATCCTAGCGCTCCCTTCATCTTGGATTTATGAATTTATGAACTGAGAAATATATATATATATATCTCAAATATATATATATGTGCGTGTATGTGTATGCATATATTACAAACAAAGACGAAAATGGCATTTTAAATGTGAAGTTTTGAACTGAAACTAATAGTAACCAGGAAATTCAAAATTCAGGCTTGTTCTTTGGTGTTAGTTGACATGATCATAAACTAAAAACAACAAAAAAGGTGAAATACTTGGAATTTTAGTGTCAGCTGAGTGTGAGCTTTTAATTTCACTGGTTTTTGTTAGTTTAAGTAAAAGAAAAAAAGAGTTTTCATGTCATTTTAAGCAAAGATTTTTAAAGATAATCCTAGTTTACTTATTTTTAAAAGGAGAAAAAAAAAGGTCTCAGAAAGATGTGAAAGAAATATTAATTATAATAATACTTAATATTTATATAGTCCTTTATGGGAAATAATCTGCTCTTGGCTGGAGCCACCTAAATGAATGTAAATTTAATTCAAAACAGACAGAAAGGTTGTTTGAGGTCACATGGGTACACGATCATGCTCTTAAGAGAAAGGGACAGCCCTGTCATGTGAAATCTGCCCTGGCACAGAGGACCAGCAAAACAGTTGAAACCACTTCCATTTTACTCCAGGTTCATAAATGGGATTTTTATGATCCAAACACCCTTTGTTTTCCCCAAGTCTTGAGCTCCAGCTTGCTGCTCTGAGAGCAGAATTTGTCCCCCTCTTCCCAGCTCTCTGCAAAAGCCACCGAAGTGTTTTTAACTGATGGATTGGGCCTTCTTCTCTCTTCAGGTGCTTCTTAAAGCTATTTTAGAAAGTTTTCCAAAGAACCAGATACTTTGCTGTCCAGACAGAGCTGGGGAAAGGCAGATTTATCAGGTAAATGCATACTTGGACAATTTTCTGTAGGATGAGCTTTCACAAGAATTACATTGCCAACACTGTAAATGTATTATTTTAAAAAAAAACAAAAGCCATTTTTTGCATGAATGGCTACTAGACAATTTTCAATCATTAATAAATCAGAATGATTGAGAAAAAGATAACAAATAACTGTCTCTAGCTGGAGACATTTTGCTTGTCTCAGTCCAGAGCAAGGAGGTGTTTGGATCTTTTTTATTTTAATTAATTTTTTTCTGCAGTTGAATTTTTCCTGGGCTTGCTTACTTCTGGTTTCTTTTGTTTCCCTGGCCATCCTGCAGTGCTCTGCAGTTTGAGTTGGTGGATCTCAGTCCAGTGCCTTGTGGGCAAATGTCCACATCACCAAAACCACCCTCCAACCCTGCACACTGGAGACCGGGTCCTCAGCTAAACTAAAACCTGTACAGAAAGCTGCTGGTATTGTCAGAACAAACCCACTGCGCCTGGAATCGGGATTTGGCCTCAGCACATTGTTATCGCCATTAATTTTTGGTGATACCAGCTAGAGAGTCCAAGGATGGAAAATTGTGAAAACTTGGATTTGCTCCTTAATTCCTCAAGCCAATGCTCAGGAGTTTGGAGAGCAGGGGAGGGGAAATTTCTGCTGTTGCAGATGTTGTGTTTCTTGTTCAGTAGAAAAATTGAATGTGTTCACCAGCACTGAATTTACCAGAAGAAATGGGATCTTCAACCTATTAAATGTAAAATATATTATACTAGAAGACAACAACAACAAAAAAAAACCCAAACCCAATGTCCTAGGTTTCCTCCCAGATTTGCCCTAAACCAGGACACCCTTCTATTCTGATTTTATTTCTCTGAATAAAAGTGTTGATGCACTGGCAAGTTTGGCTTTTCCTGAGTCACTGGAAGTTTCCCAGTGTCCCTGGAAAGGTCACACTTGAGGTGGGCACAGTTTTGGGATCCAGGCTCTGATGCTGTGGCACAAATGAGCTCTCCACAAATCTCTCTGTTGAATGTAAGCTGCAGGGGCTGGCCAGGCATGGCCAGCCCACAGTGGCTGCTTTCCCATTTGTTTCAGGAGGGAAGAATCCAACAGGCAGTTTGCTTCTACGTGTGTGTAAATATCAACTGAGTGTAACAGTGCTTTGTTTGATTTTTCACTGTGAAATATATTTTGGAGCTAGAAAGACTGTGTTATTAAAAACAGCACACAATTAAAACAACAACAACAACAAAAGTGTGCAGTGCTCCTTGAGCCATTTTTTCTATCATGTCCATAATGTATTTCCTGTCTAATTTTCTTATTTTGCTTTTATAAATGTACAAAAACTTTCTGTGCTGCTGGTTTTGTGACAATTTACTGTATCTAACCACTGTTTGGATTATTGACTTGTCAGTGTGGAGTGCTGGTACTGCAGGACAATTCACATCCCAAAAATGAAAGTTACAACCTAGATTGTAAAGGACAAGACTGTTTCATTGCTGCATGGTGGTGTCACCTCCTTTAAACCTCACTTTTACCATTTCTGGAACTCAGAGCCCGGGGAAAGAACCTTAAATGCTTAGTTCTGGGAAGTTTTGTATCAGAGAGGAAAAAGTTCCTCTGCATCATTTAAGTATTGCATTTGAAAATCAGGTGTTAAAATGGAGTGGTGGGAGAAGGGATAAAGGTAGGTGAGTCCAGAGGAAAATGCAGTTTGGAAGTGAAATCCAGACACTTTATTGGGTGTTTGGCCCCTCCTTCTCAGGATCTGTCTCTCATTGCACCTAAAGGACAGTGCCCTGCAACAACAAGGCTAAGTAACAGCCAGAAGTGGGCATGAACTGGTCATTTGAGATTATTTTTGTGCTGGTAATTCGAGATTACCTTTGCAAAGATGACTCTCTCTGTTCTCTCTCCATCATCAATGGCAAGTGTGAGACACCTTCCAGAAGGGAATGAAGTTCATAGAATCAACAGCCAAGGCTGAGGTGACCTTGGATGTCAGATTTGGTCCAACCTTTATGAGAAAGAGGACCCTGTCCAGTCACCTCTTGAAAACCTCCACTGGTAGGGACCACACCACATCCCTGGGGAGGTTGTTCCCAGGAATGTCTCAATCTAAAAAAATTTCTTTCTTATATGAAGATGATCCCTCTGATGGTGCAACTTGTCACCGTTGTATTCTCCATGTGGATCCTTGTGAAAAAGAGAACCTTCATCCTCTTTCTCACCTCTCCTTTAGTACTGGAATAGTTTGGTGAGGTCCCCACTGAGGCTTCTTCTCTCCAGGGAGAAATTATTTCAGTTTTTCTTCAGTGCCCTCATTGTCCATCCCTTTGATGATCTTCATGGTCCTCCTTTTGGCCTTCTCCAGTCTGGCCACTCCTTTCTTGGATTGTGAGGACCGGAATGGGACACAGGATAGAGTTTCTTGGGCTCCTGCAGAAAACTTGACCTGGTAGAGACTGATCCTCCTCAGCACTGACAGAAGGATTAGTTGTCATGATTTGCCTTGCCCATGTAATGTAAAATTGTGGCTCTTCATAATATTTTCGCATCAAAGGTGGATGAAATTCTGCTTCTGAATAGCAGGGTAGGTGCAGTGCTTGCATATTACAGGACCTCTTCTCAGGTCAAGAATTCAAGTTTTTTTTCAAAAGTCCCATGGACAAAAGAAACCAGTAACTAAAAACAGGCAAAGCCAAAATGATCAAGAACAAAACATATTCACTCAATTTAAATGGAGCTCTGTAAATGCCATTATTTTCATATTATTTTACTCCCACTCCTAAACTGATCCCCTCTCCTTTTAAAATTCAACACTTTTTTTGTCACCTTCTCTTTCCACTGAAAACTTACTGTAAACTTTTTCTGGCAGTTAAAAACCTTTATCTGAACTTGGAGTTGAAATAACTCCTGTTTCACTTGGATTCCTTGTCATACTGATCTTGCCTCCAGTTTCCTTCTCTTTTCCTGAGCTATAAACAGCTTTATTGGAGTCTACACTTTGCCTTTGATCATACAGCTACAAGATAAGACTAAAAATAATCATGCTATTAAGCCACATTTCTTTCAGCTCTAATCCATATTTGGGCCACAAAACCAGTGCAAAGAATCAAATACAGACAGACATGGATCCATTAAGAATAGCAGGAAAATTACCTGGGGAAAAAGGAAATAAAAAAGGAACAATAAAAATTAAGAGAAAGATTTCCAGTTCTTGACAGCATATAAATGAGATTTGGGGGTTGAGCAATTTTTGTTCAGCCAAGCCTAAAAGGAAAATAATTTCAATATTTTGCTTTTCTGTTTTCCGTTATAATCTTACAAGGGAAGCTGTTCCAGTTAAATGGATGGGATGCTCATTCAGTGAAAATACTGCAGGAAATCATAATTCAGATAGGTTAAAATACCCTGCTGGTGTCAGTTTGGGAGGTTTCAGTGCTTTTGGCTGACACTGCTACTAAATCTCTAAATCTCATGAAAATATCCAACTTTGCATTATTTTTCCCAGCCCAGTCCTGACAGAAATGAGATATCAAAATATCAGAATTACAGGAAAAAAAAAAATAATTCAGAGTGACTTTAGCAAACAGTAACAAAAAAAAGAAATGCAAACCCCATTAATTTAATTGGCTTTATTTGCCTTGGTATTTGAACTTGGTTTTCAATAGTGTTTCAGGAACAATTGCCCATGTCAGAAGTTTTCAATCTGTGGCCTTCAGATCCCAGAGATGGTTTCTGAAGTATCCATGGATGATTATTAAAGAAAATAAATTCATTCCTCATATGTAGCAATAGATGCTTTAAAGCTTGTGAAGAGCTTTAGCCCTTTCTGTATTTATGCAAAGGCTCCCACCAATAAAAAACCTATAGAGTTCAATAAATTAAGGTTTTCCCCGTAAGAATATTTGATTTCATGATTTCAGGCTTTCTCTTTTGTTCTGAGGTCTTTCTCACGTGGGCAAGCTGTGCTTATATTATTAATATTGTGCCTCTGCTGCTGTGCTCTGTGACAGGGCAGCGCCTGTGACCTCAGCAGAGCTGTCCCAGCGTGGCAGGCCTGAAGGGATGGTAGGGACAGGATCTCTGGACACCACAGGGGACCCTGCTTGGCACCCAGACAGGGTCAGTGTCTCCTGTAGTTCCTATGGATATAAACTCACAGAGTGGGATTCAGTCCAAACTCAGAATTTATAATCTCAGTGTTCCTTGAGCTCCTGTTTCTGCAACTACAGAAATGTACATAATGCAAAAACGCAGCCAAATATCTGGTTTTAAGTCATTTTCTTCCTTAGTAGTTCAATATCAAGGGCTATATTAGATATGTGTCCCTGTCCATATCTGGCACTTCTGGCATTAGGTATCCTGGCCCAGAGCTAAACCTCTGAAGAGATCTTGTGTTCCTGAGCAGACAGCTAAGGACACTCTCACATCCCTTAGACACCAAAAGTGAAGATTTCCTCCTTTAATCTGGTTTCTCCACTTTGCCTTTTTGGTCACAAGGGAGAAGTGGGCAATTTCAGAGGACAGGCATCATATTTTTGATGTCTGCTCCAGGGTGAGTGATTCACACTCTGCAAGTGGCTGTTTCTCTCCACCAGGACTTCTCCCTGACCAGATTGCAGACAGATGCTGACCCTGGGGAGGCCCCGATAGAAATGAATTTTCCCTGGCAACTTTGCCCAGCCAGTACTGTTCTATCTCATGCATGCTGAGAAATGATGGCCTTTAAAAGCTTTGGGCTGGCTCCTGTTGGGTATTACCAACCAGATTTGGGGGAGGTGGATGCCTGGTACAGAGTTAGGAGCTCTCATGGAGCGTTTTCAGGATGTTTTGTTCTCCCTGTCAGATGGTGTCCACCAGCACTTCTGTGTCCAGGAGCAAACCATAGTATATAGTGCTGGGAAAAAAAAATAAGAATAAAAAAAGGGTTTTACCCTCTGATTTTAGCAGTCAGGCACATGCAGCCAGTTCAGAATTGCATTTAAGAACAAGTTAGGAAGATCTGGAGGATGCAGTAGCAGCTGAGGATGCTCTGATGTAATTGATGCTCCGTGTATATCTGTACTAAAGAGCTAAGTTCAGCTAAATACACATTGTACTTTGTGTATGAAAACACACCAGCAGAGCTTGAACAATGTTTTGAACCTCATGGTCTTTCACCTTCTTATGACTCAAATTGCAATTTCCCATTGGCTTTCTTTTGGGGAATTCATCCGTGTGAAGAATTACTGTGTGATATGACACTGTGTGATATGACACTCTTCAGTGTCTGAAATTACTTAGGCTTCTGCATATGCCTTTCCCAATGGACTTTGTGCTTGCAGAGAAGTCTCAAGAGGCCTTTGTGTATCAGTATAATCTGTAAAAAACAAATATTTGGTGTGTTCATTCTCTTTCCCTTCTACTTGTCAGTTTAGTGGCAATGCAACCTGCTATAGCTCTGAGAAGAACCAAGTTGTCAGATGGAAAGCTGTATTTTGGCTTTTGACTGTGTCAAGGTACAAAGTTACTGGCCTGTTGGGTCTAATATTGACCTTTTTTGGTCAAAATTGGTTTAATTGGTAACGGGATCTGGGGTTATTCAGCTTTGTTATGAGGTGGAAACACAGATATCAACTGCTGCTTTCTAACCTTTTTTGTGTTTTGAGAAATTGTTTTTAACATGTATACTGCTGTAGATGACACAATAAATGTATTATCATTTTGTAAAAGTCTGTTCTGATATAAAATTGCACCAAAGAGAACTTTCTGACTGTGAACTTACAGGGGAGTTTATTCTTTTCCTGAAGGAGAAGTTCTTTGGGCTGAAAGGGTTTGCTGGCTTCTTCATGGGAAGGAGACCCTGGAATCTGCTGGGCAAACTCAGTCCTGGAACAACCAGGGGTGAGGTTTTGGCCACACACAGAGTTCTTTCTCCATAAACCAGTGGTGTTTCTCTGCCTGCATCAGTGTCACACAGGGCTGTGTGCTAATATCACCAAATCAAACGTAACACACTCTCTAAAGGTCCCTGTGGCTCTGGGTTTCATCCACAGACCCTCTGGGGACTAAATCTTATTTCTACAGGGTATGAACAGGAGAAGAAATTCTGTTGTCCTCCAAGGTGTTGCCAGTTGGCAAAGGTGGAAGGAGATTGGTCTCTGTAACACCTGATGTGCTTCAAGGCTTCATTTCTTCCGTAGTCAAAGCAAACCTGAAGAGTTTTAGCCTCAGGTTAATTTTTGAAGTACATCCAAACTAGTGAAACAGATGATTCCGCAGAAGATAAACTACACCTGATATTTTCCCCATCTTTATCCTCTGTTTCAGCTACCATAAGTCTTTGCCTGTCCCTCGTGGGATCTGTAAATCCTCCAAACAGGCTGCATCTTTTAGCTCTTATCCTCCCTCATTGTTCAGCCAAAGTTCAGGTATTTGGAGCCCTGTCCTTTGATGGAAAAGTGGACACAGATTTAGTGGAGTTTAGGTCAGAGCTGTGCCAGGGAGCAGCAGGGCTGGAGATCCCCATCCCACAGCACTGCTGAGGCAGGACCTGGGAGCACAGGGAGCCATGGGCAGGTGGGGAATTGGGAGGGACAAGGCAGATCCACATATTTTCATTTTTGCTACGTTTCAAATCACTACAAATACTCTTTACATGGATTTCCACAGTGACCTGAGGCAGCCCTTTTGTTTTTTGAGGGCTGATGATGTGGCACAGGATGTGTCTCCCCTTCTCACCACGTGCAGAGTGGCTGCACCAGCCAGCATCTCCCAAATCGTGGAAATCAGCAAATGTATAAGAGGGAATCTGGAAAAACCCCCATTTTCTAAAGGTTACATCTGTCTTAAGGGATTTCTTTAGGCCCCTTTTATAATTAAGAGGCAGAGAAAGAAAAGGCACCTTCAAAAGTATTTCAGCCACTCTAAACATCTTATGTAAATACTCACTATTTAAAAGACAAAATACCACAATAGAACACATTTGGTCCAAGTCTCAGACACCTGATTCAAATGAGGAAAAACTTCATTTAACGGGTCTGTCAACACACCAAGGAGCAACTACCTTGAATTCAGTTGTATTTTCTGCCATTGAACAAATCTTCCTCAGATAAAGAACTCTTTGCATGGTTTCATTAGGCAGCCTCAGGGAAGTTCTGAACGTGCAAAACATGTAGAGCTGCCTGCTGGAAGGATTTCTTTTAATTTGGAGCCCAATCAATCAAACTTTCTGAAACAAAAACATGCTGACATGGTCAGAGTTAAAAATCTACTCTCAGTGAGAAATTTCAGTTACCTTAACAACCTGTCCTTGCTGCAACACCATAAGAAAAAAAAAAAAAAANAACCAAAAAAAAAAAAAAAAAAAAAAAAAAAGAAGTAGCTGAAACAATTGGATTTGATCTTTCCCGGCTGCTGTGTAGTTTGTAAAGGGATTTACAAAGGGTTCTTGGAGAGTTAAAATCTGCAAAAGACATCGAGGGATTAGAGGAGGAGAAAGCAGCCGATGCAATTTAATGATTTCTTGCAGCTGCCCTTTGGGAGTGGTTTGAAATTCGCTCAGGAGAGGTTCGGGAGCCCTGCTTGGCTTCGTGGGCTGCACATGCCCAGCTCCAGGAGGTGGCAGTGGCTCCACACGGAACAGCTGAATACGGCTCGGGACACTTCTGCTGCCTTCTCAGACCTTCTGAGAAGCAAAGCATCCCTGCCTGGAGCGTTCCCGACTCATAAACACACCCACACCAACTCACGTGGGTCACCAGAAAGGGATCACGATTTTTTCACAGCCCAAATCAAGGGTTTAACCGAGAAATTTTAGCACTGCCCAGGATTATTAATCTTTTATTTTATAAAGCCTCAAATGAAATATCCAAACTGACACAAATTCAATGTACGACCTCAAATGAAATATCCAAAGTGACATAAACTAAATGTACAAACTCACAACGGCTGTAATTGCCACTTGCATTTTATACAGATGTACATCGTACATTTTGTATACAAATTCTCATTACTGTGCTCTGCAACAAACTTAACACAGGAACAGAGGTACTTTTACAAACAAAGCTGGTAAGAAAGTCAGAACAGACAAAATTACTCCTTACAACAAACACATGACATTGTGACAGATGGGTTAAATGCCTAAATAATAAAGGACTTACTTGAATCATCTCTGTAGAAACCTGGACAATTCATCTCTGCTCCAATAGAACTAGAGATGAAGCACCTAAAATCAGCAAAGAGGTTTCCAGGGGTCAAATGTCTGTTGACCTAAATAATTAACCAAGAGCAGAGCAAACTGAGGGACTGGAATAGTGGTGGTTTTTTAAGCTGAATTGTTGCTGGAGCTCAGAGTGGGTGAATGGTCTCCAAGCCTGCTGCAGGTTCTCCTGGGAACGCTCCTCTCTTGACCCATCTCCTGAACTTCATTTGCCTTTTCTTTGCTTTTGGGAGAGGTTGAGGTGGAAACCAGCTCAGTCCTGAAGAAAGAGGGAGAATGGGTGCACAACTCCGGTTCATTCTGCTTCACCGGAGCAGACTCTGCTTCCCCAGCGCCCTCAGCTGAGAGTGCATCCTGATCCCTGAAACTTCACCGAGGGCGCTGAAAATGAGCTGAGAAACGCTGGGTGGCACTGGGATAATCACAGCCATTTAGTCCTCAAAAAGCACAAAAGTACAGTTTAATTGGGCGTTTCACTGATCGATCTTCAAGGTTTTGAACGTCTGTCCCACAAACACGAACATCTGGGCACAAAGGTTAGGTGGGTAAGTCACTCTGGGCACGAGGTAGCCCAGCTGGCACTTGGCATTGGGTTTGCTCTGATTTATCCCTTCACACATCATCTGCCTAATATTCCACTGCTCCATATTTTCCTTTGGACAAAAAAAAAAAAAAAAAAAGGGTTTGGGATCCTCTGCCCTAATTTAATGTCTGTTCAACAGGCTTAGGAAAGAAAACCAAGCAGGTATTTTTTGTCACTTCTTTGTGTCACTGAAGAGAGCTTGAGTTTCCTTTTAAAGCAGATTTCTGTTCTACAGGTAAGTGCTTGGCAGGTTTCTGTGCCTAATTTCCATCAGATTGTCTCAAGATATCTCAAAACAAGTAGTAAAACATCAGAAATCATTATGGCAAAGCTTGGCCACCAAATAACCCTTTCAAACGATGATTAGGAACCGTGGTGTTGAAAACTGAAAATTTTGGGAAGTTATAACAAAGATATGACATTCTGGGTGTGGGAGTTAAGGTAGGTTTGGGTTTTTGTTTGTTTCGTGTGTGTGTGTGTGTGCTAACCTGTTGATTCACTCTAGCTCAAAATCTGTCTCTTCACAACAAAGCAAGGGCATTTTATGCTTCAGGAGGGAGAGAACCGGGTGTGCAGGTCTGTAGCAGGTGAGAAAAGCAGCTGCTGCTCAGGACGAGGAATTCACAGAAGGCTCCTGCCACTGTGGAAAGCCACACAGGATCCAGCTGGCCACCTCTCAGGTGGGACATGGCAGTGTCACAGGTGCCTGTCCTGCTGGAAACCCTCAGACAGTGGTGATGCCATCCTGGAGCACAGAGCTTCTCCTTTTGGGGCTGATTTTGTCCAGCAGGGATAACTGGGTGACGTAGTTGGCTGGGCTGGTTTCTCTGGACAGAGCCCCGTGTTTGTGGCTGAAGGTCAGGTATTCCTGGTACTGCCACTTGCACAGCTGCTTCTTCAGCTCAGTTTGGACCTACGGGAAGTTGCAAACAAAGAGAAAATTAATTCATGAACGCTGAAGGTGAAATATGCCCAAATGTATGTCTGAGTACTCAGCCCAGACAAATCAGGATTAAGCCTTAACACATTTTTAGAAGAATTTGAACTCTGTCCTTGTTCCTTTGGAAAATAAACACATTTAATTTCAAAAATTCAGAGGATGACATGCAGAAGTACATTTGGACATCAGGGAAAGTCAGTGGCAATATTTATCATTTTGGTGGCCTCTATTCTGCCTTGATTTTCCCTGTTAACCACACAGGCAATCCCTGTGTGCAGCTTAATGGATGGGTCTCTGGACCTTCCAAAAATCTAATCAATAAAAGGGAGATTTCCTCCACCAATCCAGTATTCCAGCACTATCCCAGCAAACTCAAGGCCCTCCAGCACTGCTCAGTTTCATCCATGCTGGTAATGCCTTGCCTGGCAGCAGCACAGTCTCTCACACTGCCACAGATACTCAAAACTGAAGAAAAACACATACAGAGAAAATCATAATTAATTTTTATGATTGCAGGGAACCACAACAGATGCCCTGCCAATAGGTAATGAGCGTCCAAGCTGCTCCAGGAGCAGATATCCCTAAGAAACATGGACAAAAGCCAACCCAGCTTCATCTCGGGGCCAGAGATCAGGCTCTGCCTGTCCCGTTTTTAACACCTACTGGATTTCTCTGCTGTGAGGTACAATATGCAAGCTATTAAAAGGCTGTTGAAGCATTTTAAAGGCTGCTGGCAAGGAGAGAAGGCAGGCTGGAAGCAGAGCATTCTGTATTTACAGCTCAGTCTTGAAGGCACTCTCTCAGATTGGCCATTATCAATTGTTTTCCTAAGTAACAAACATGTTTTAGGAATTATTCATCCTTGGGTAGGGTTACTTGCACCTCCTTTTAGCCATTCCCATGAGGTGCTGGAGGGAAATGGAGCTGGTCAGGGGTCTGGAGAATAAATTATATTGAAGAGGAAAGCAGCTGAGGGAGTTGGGGGTGTTCAGTCTGGAGAAAAGGAGGCTCAGGGGGGACCTTCTGGCTCTGCACAACTCCTTGCCAGGAGGGGCAGCCGGGGCTGGGATTTGGGCTCTGCTCCCAGGGAACAGGGACAGGAGGAGAGGGAACGACCTCAGGCTGGGCCAGGGGAGGCTCAGGGTGGGGATCAGCAGGAATTTCCCCATGGAAAGAGCGGTCAGGTGTTGGAAGTGCCGAGGGAGGTGTGGAGTGCCCATCCCTGCAGGTGTCCCAGGAAGGGCTGGAGGTGGCACTCAGTGCTCTGGGCTGGGGACAAGGTGGGCATTGGGCACAGATTGGGCTCCATGGTCTTGGAGAGCTTTTCCAACATTAATAATTCCATATTTTGTGAGAATTGTCCAATTTTAAGCCACTGCAGCAACTGAGGCACCATTACGGGCTCATTCTTATCTAACCTACTCACTTTTCTGAGGATGAGATGTGGTTTACATTTTCTCATCCATATTGATTTGTTCTGCCCTTTAGGAGGAAAGTGCCAGCAATTCAGTGAGGTTTTTAAATGACAGGCTCACTACATTCTACTGCAGGGAATTTAACCAAATTCTACCAGCGTTATAAAACCAGGAAAGAAAGTGTTTCAACAAAGCTCCTGATTGCACAAGCAGACCTGGGAAAGGGAAAAGGGAAGGGGAAAGAAGAAAGAGAAAAGGGGAAAGATTAAAGGGAAAAGGGGAAAGAAGAAAGAGAAAAGGGGAAAGATTAAAGGGAAAAGGGGAAAGATGAAAGGAAAGGGGGAAAGGGAAAGGAGAAAAAGTAAAGGAGGAAAAATAAAGAGGAAAGGAGAAACAGAAAGGTAAAAAGAAAGAGAAGGGGGAAATGAAGAAAATCACCAGGAGAAAATAAACCTAGGGAAAGTGAGGAGCTCTACATGATTTCCATCGAGCCATCATCATGATAGCTATCAAACATAAATCAGGAGAAAAGTCCCCTGGCAGGAAACTCAGCAACCATTTTTAAAGGGTCACTGCTTCAAAGTTTATTTTGTGTCCTCCTGTCAGAACTCTATGAATACAAATAAAGTCAACAAAGGTACCAAGGGACAAAAAAGATATGGGGATGTCATGGATTCCGGAGCAGATCAAAGACAGATCTGTTCTGAAAACAGGAAAAGAAATTAAAAAACAAGAGGGGACTATGAGTTTTAAAGGTTTTGATAATCTCAGGTACTTGCTACTCACCTCTGCATTTGAGAAGCAATATAGGAGAGCAACAACAAAACCCTAGGCCAGGGAGGATAGGGGAAGATAAAAATATTTAAAATAGATTTAAAATTGAGAATCAATGACAGACATCAGGTTTCATTCGCAATTTGTGTAAGACAACAAAGAATGCATATTTTCCATTTTTCTATTGGAGTTCAGGCAATGTTACACTGTTTATTGAGTTTTCATAGTAGAATTAAATTCCTCAATGGACTGGTGATGTTTTATGTTTATTATTGCCCTTGCACAGAGGCAACAAGTATTAACTTGCTGTTTACTGCATCCTACAAACAAATTCTCCCTCAGATAAGGCAAGCATGGAAGAGGGATCATTTGCAACTCCTGTGAAAGTGGACAAGTTGTGATGGGGTACAAGGGAAAGGGGAAGGGAAAAGATCTCAGCTGTTCAGTACAAAATGTGCCACACCCAGGCCCTGAGCCTCTCAAATCCATGCTGTTGTTCTGAGTAGTGGTACAGCAAAATAAACAATGAGATATTAACATGGTTCACTACTCCTAAAGGGTAAGGGCAGAGCAGGTTGTTATATATTCTTATTTACCGTTCCTCTTATCATTATTACTTGTGAAATCATTTTCAGTCAGTTCACCTTAGTCCACAGACTGGTCTTCATGGCATTCTGCCATTCTTATTCAATAAAAGTAGAAATTTTATTTATTTGGTGATTATTAATATGAAGTCTGACTCATAGATTTCAAATAATAAGGAAGGAAGCAACAGAAGAGCCCGTGAAGGAGCGAGATGGGGTGTGTGTGTTGAATTTGGGCACATTATTAAATCCTGCTCTAATAACCAGCCTGAAGTGTGGTGTTACAGACCAACCATCTCAACCTGTTAAACATTTTGTCCATCTTACCTGAAATGAGCCCAGGCCCAGCTCGATATAAAGCCGAGCTTCCAGACCAGTGCTCTCTGGGAAAAATGCAAATACAATGTAGTGCACCCCAAAGAGGGGGATCAAAAGTAACGTGGATTTTGCAAGTCGCCTGGAAAAGCGAGAATTAAAGAACAATGCGCTGTTAGAAACAAGGAATGAGTGACAGCAATTATATGTTGGAACATTTTTGAATTCAGAGAACAGCTCCAAGTGGAGGCAACTGCATCCAGAGGTGTCGTGGAAAGGTCATGTGGCTGCACTGGTGGGATCCCCAGTGGCTGTGAAGGGGTTTGTAAAGGCCCAGGATTAGGTTTGGTTACAGATTGTATCCTGTTACTGCAAGAATTTAAAGAAAATTATCTGCGTCTTTCTCTGTATGGCCATTTGTGTGGAGAGGACTGGGAGTGAGATGGATTCATCCCCTGACAGTCAGTGTTTATACATTCAAGTTTTTGAAGTTTCATACTTTATATTTTACTCTTCTCTTTGTCCCTGACACACGCACCCCAATCGTTTTTGCCCCGAAATAAAAACAAGATGTGATATTTGGGATGAAAAAGAAAGTTCGCATTGTCATTTCTTCTCTCTCTATCAGAAGAGGAGTAGAACATTCTGTTCTCCTGCCCATAAAAAATTTCTTATAGCAGTTAGAACAGGTCAATCCTCGGAGACCCAGAAATACTTACACAAAGTGGCTTGAATGGCTCCCTCCTCCCTCTTGGGATTTCAATTTATGGACTAGAACCCTGATCACATTAATGAATATAAGAAAGTTAATCTGAAAAGACAAGACAAAATCTGTAAATTTACTGCAAACCAGGACATTCCTTCAGTTGATACACATAACTGAAAATCCCCACTTTTAGGAACTGCCCTGCTATAAGCCAGTGTTCATCTGTTCTCAGCTCAAATCCATAACTTTAGAAATAATAATCATCTTTCCCACCAATATAGAGTTGTACATAAAATATGATGAAAGTTATGTTGAATTAATGTAGATCTACATGTCTTAATATCATTTTATGTCTGATATTAATGCCTTGTATTTCTGGTCAGAACTTTGCAGATTTTAAATGATCTAAAAAATCCCCCCTGTCCTCCTCATTGTTTATGACAGGGATTATGCCATATATAGACCTAAAAACCAGACCGCTCCCTCCCTAAATTCAGGTGGTATAAATCCATGGATAAGGGAGATTTCTTTTTCTTAAGTTATGATCATAATAACTCATTTTAAAAGCCCACTAAATAAAATTATCTATATGCAGAAACTCAAGGGAAAATGAAAATACTCACTAATACAGTCAGCAGGATGGGGCCTTTAATGATCCACAACACCACTCCATTTTCATCATCATCCCAACATCTGAAACAACGAACAAACTCTTTTTTTTTATCTGTCCCATTGGAGATTCCCATAACACAAAAAAAAGCATTTCTGCCACAGGAAAGGAAAGGGGTGGACACTAAGTTCTAAATCACTTTCTAAATTTCCCTGGTTTCTGTGTAGCCCAATCTAAAGAAAATTTAATCAGCAAAACTCACAGATTGAAGAACCAAAACAAAGTCAAGAAATACACATTTGTATCTTTAGGCTTCTTTCTTGCCCTTATTACCACTCTCAACTCATTACTCAACTCTCCTGAGTTCTGAGCAGGTAGATATAAAATAGTATTTTTTCCGGCTGAGGTGAAATGATCTGAGAGCCTTCACGATAGCTTACAGTAAACTATCTTTATACCTGGCTCTCCTTTAAAAAAATAAAGTAAAATATAATAAAAAACCCCAATTGAATGGAAACAAAAGAAGAAACTACATAAGACAATGTTGGTTGTTTGGGAAGTTCTTATTTGAAGATATTAGGGTTAGTAATTTATGGTTGACTTTATACAGAAGCAGCAAATTTCTTGAAATTCAATTATTTCAAGGACTGGCCATTAGAGAAGTTAAATGAAATTTCAGTAGTTAATATGATATTTCCAGGTTTTATTACCCCATGTATGGACATAAAAATCACAAGACTTATTTTCTCACTTATGTACGAGCTGTAAAAATTAGAGGTACAACTGTGAACCATGAGAGTTTTTTTTTCCCTTACCTTTTTCTGTACACGTCTTTGTCCCCCACCAGAAAAACAGAACACTGTGAAAAATAGGATGTCCTTGTGCCCCTTATCCAGGCTCTGACTTACCCAGTGTTTTGCTGATGGATTCGTGTGAGGACCCAAGCCAACATCACAGCAGTGGGAGCTCCTGAGCAAAACAGGAACACAAGAATTCCTTTGAATACCGTGTCCCATGGAGTCGTTATTCCGACAGGTTCACAGTGCAGCACGGATTTAATCCAAGGTCCAGTGACCTTGGATTAAAGGTCAAGCTATGGGTCAGAAAATTTTCAATAACTTTATGGAAGAATTCAATTTGCAGTTCAGGGAAAGGAAAAAAAGAAAGGAATAAAAGGAGAGGAGAATGAAATCATAGCAAAGGAGAATAGGGGATGCTGTGAAGCTATATTTTTGGAAAGAAATGCTAAGAATTACTTGAAGGTTTGGATAGGAATTAAAAGCACTTGTAAGACTGGAGTAAGTATTTATTTAGCTGGGTCTCTTTTCTCTTGGGAATTGTGGCCAACATCGTTTTTACAGCAGCTGGAAGAGTTCATATGTTTGTCCTAAAGACCCTCTAATAATCACCCCAGACCAATCAGTTGATAAGAACTCCATGAAAATTTAACTGAATCCAGGACCCAGTGATTTCTATCCTCACTGTTTTTACTGCTTATCCTTCTATCCTTCTACATTTTTGACTGGTTTTTTTTAAGAAGGTCTATAAAGCAGAAATTGCTTTTGCTCTCCTTCTGTGTAATTGAATTTCCAAAGACTAAGTGACTTTCAAAGCTGCCACAAAAGGGACTCTAATGTGAAGCAGGTGACATTTTCGCTGATGAATCTATAGAAATATAGGTAATTTATTTCTAAGTATCACTTGAGATCTGTGGGAAGGGCCCAGAATCTGTCCTACCAAATTTGAGCCCTTTGCTCAAGTCCTTTAAGCTGGGACCTTGTTAAGTTCAAGCTGGCTTTTTAATTAATGACAAGAAATATTTCCCTCCACATTACCTAAGATCTGAGTTACCCCTGAGGTGTCTCTCACCTTCCACTGATTGCAGAAGGAGATGAGGATTATCACATTATTAATTGAGCTGTTTGCTTTCTTATCTCAAGTTGGCCATGATTTATCAAGGGCTGAGAGTCTTCTTTCAGACAATCCTATTTGGAAAAGCTCCAAAAATTTTTAATTACATTAAATAAAGTCTAAAAATCTGAAGGTGAAGGATAAATTAATATTTATTCAGGATAATTTGGATTTCACTTCTAAGCTGAAAAGTGTCATTATAACTACTCAGTTTTGGTGCTTGTATTTTAGACTAGTGAAGGTGAGACATGGGAACATCTGAGAGTCACAATAAACAATTCTGAGTAGTGAAAGAAATCCTTATTTATTTCACATTTCTATTCTGAATATCAGGGATAAATTTAATTGCTGTGTAACCTCAAAATATTCCTTAAAATCGGGAGATCTCTGAAAATAAAAGAAAAATAGAATTGCTTGATTCTTAGGCTTGGACTGACAGGATTTAAGATTAATCTGTAAAATTCTGCTTGCTAAAAACAAAAGGCAACTTAGTCACCCAAACTTCTTTAGTCAGTGAAAGAATTAAACATATTTCTAGGATATTATCCAGCCATATCACTCATCCTCTTGAGGCCTGGATTATTCACCACCATGGTGTAAATAACTGAGATATAAAAAGCAAAAAATTGGTGTGGCTTTGATGTAGCAGCACCGGATGAAGGGGCAACTTCCCTCAGAAAAGTGGTGCTTTTGACAGGCTCCTTTTACCTCAAAACACAGATTTTACCCAGTTCTGCAAGCAACCAGAAACACTGAATGGCACGAAGAGGAAGGGAGTACTAACCCCAGCCAGTAAATATGAACCACCACACAAATTTCTTGTTGGAAACGAAGGTCAGCAGCAGCAGGGTTTGCAGGTAGATCCCTTCGATGAGCAGCCAGAAGAAATTGGCTAAAATACTGAATTGGAAGAAGGCCACAGCAGCCTTACAAGCAACCTGGAAGTGCAGAGGAAGAAAAACCTTTCAGGTCTATTCTTGTTATGTCTGATTCCTCTAGAAAGGCAGGCAAAATTCAGTGTTACCATGCAAGGATGAAGAAATAACAAAATATCTGTAAAATTCCATAATTTAAATTGACTTTGTTTCAGATTTTTGAAAGGAAAATATTGTCGGTTTGTTTTTTTTTTCTCACAGATTAAATTCTTTACTGGTATAAATTTTTAGAGTTTCATTAGAGTCAAGAGACCTGAAATATCAAAGCTGAGTGCAGCCTTAGCACTTGGTTTTTGGGTTTATATCATACTGTTTGTTTGAAGATTTTAGTTTTAGCTATAGGAGAAATAGGATTAAAAGATCTCCACGTTGTTTTCAGGTAAAGAATTAAATGTTCAGTCAAGGGTGAGAGAGAGGGGAAGTTCAGTACCGTTGACATGAGGCAGTGGTCCATGGTTTCGTCTGCAAACAAAACAGCATCTTTGGTGAAAACAGCAACTGCTCTCAAGATGAAGGAGACAAACAGGTGCATGTGGATGTAATTCCGTGTGCAGTGGAATTTTCTGGCGTGGAAAGAGAAAATAAAAATTGTCCCTTTAGAGAAATTTCTCATGGTCTCATTAAAAGTCGAACAGGAGCACACGAGAGTGCAGACAGCTTGGAAAGCAATAAATGATCTGTCACTGTTTGAGAGGCAGCGAGACAGGAGGGAGCAGAGCAGTTTTAAGACCTGTTTAAGCTAAAAAAACTCCAGGAGAATTGTCCTTGGATTCCCATTTAAAGGACAAGCCAGAAGCAGAGAGTGACTGTGGGACTTTTGGGCTGGATTATGATAATGCCTTTTAATTATTTTAAATAACTTTTTTTTTTTTTTTTTTGTAAATGTAACAAGCTTGCACCAGGCTTTTCTGCCCCTTTCTGGTCAAAGAGAGGATTGAATCAGTGTCAGTCGTGTTATGGGATGGCTGCCAGAGCAGTTCCCCTAAACTGCATTAATCTGATGAGGAGAGGCTGAGGGAGCTGGGAAAGGGGCTCAGCCTGGAGAAAAGGAGGCTCAGGGGGGACCTTCTGGCTCTGCACAACTCCCCGACAGGAGGGGACAGCCGGGTGGAGCTGGGCTCTTCCCCCAGGTAACAGGGACAGGACAAGAGGAAAAGGCCCTAAGTTGTGCCAGAGGAGATTCACATTGGGTATTATGGAAAATTTATTTATGGAAAATGTTGTCAAGTACTGGCAGAGGCTGCCCCGGCTGTGTCCCCATCCCTGTGGGTATTTAAACCAGATGTGGCTGTGGTGCTTGGGGTTGTGGGTTAGTGATGGACTTGGCAGTGCTGGGTTCATGGTTGGACTTGATGACCTGAAACATCTTTTCCAGCCCAATATTTCTCTGATTCCCTTTCCTTACAATGCCCTGTGCACATTTTACCTTGAGCTGAAGGAATCTCCCTCAAGGTTTGGACACATCAGCCTCGTGCTCCAGAGTCCCTCTGTAAGGGCCACAACTTTTGAGAATGCCAGCCCACTCCAGTTAGGGAACTGTTCTGTGCTCTGCCCCAATCAAACCCCAGACCCACTTCCTAATACCCAACATCATCAAATGAGGCATTTAAATTTAATTAAATCTCTTTTACGGCTTTCAGTTATGGGAGCGATGGCGTTTCACAGAGGGAGTGGACAGTTTTGGAAACTCTGTTTCAGGGGCATGGGACACTGTTTCTGCAGAGCCTGCCCTGCCATTCACTGGAAGAGTAATTATCTTATGTTAACAATTACAGAGGGTTAGGACATTTCCACTGTTCCAGTCATTAAGAGAGACTGCCCAACTTGATTGCTTTAACATCTGCAGGGAAACACCGCAGCATGAGTAGAGAAGGACCCCTCACCATCAAAAGCATTATGTCTTGGAACGATTAGAAAACAACCATAAAAAAATCCCACAAAACAAAACCGCAGAGAGAAATTGTCATACAACGCCCTGAGAAAGAGCCCATTTATATTTACCTGAAGGCAGCAAAAACAATTAGAGCTGTAATGAGCGAAGTCACGGATGCTGCGTAGCCAGCGGTGTAGACACGCCAAAATGCAGAATAATAGGATTTCTGCAGGAAAAAGAGACACAGCCCAATGGAGGTGGTTGTGCTGGATGCATCCTGGGGTGCTCATTCCACCGGGACACCTTTCCCTCACTGCTCAGTCCCACAATCTCCGTGCTGTTTGCACGCTCGAGATCTGCTTCAGGATCTTCCCTCCACCACCAACAAAGGTTTTCCTCTAAATCTTATTTACCCTACACAGGGGGGAAGTTTCACAGCCCACAGGCTCGCCTGGCCCCTCTGAACATGTTCAAAAGGAAAATATTGACTTTGATATGTAACTACCTTTTCTCATGTCAGTACATTAAAACTCTGGAACACTGAAACCTTCTGGTGGGAGATTTGTGAATCCGTCACTTTAGACCTGGGCCAGATTCAATAATTATTGATTTTCATAAACAGTTATAGCTGAAAGAGAAATAAAACTCTCAGTTTGCAGGAGAGGAAGCTGAAACATTGATAAAGAGTTACATCGTGTTGTGGAGGAAAGTTAAAGCCAAGAAAATCACCTCACAGTCTTTAATTCCCTGGAAAAACAGGTCCTTGCTGCATATTGTAGCACTGTAAATTCTTTATAATTCACTTGTTTTCACTTTAGACCTGTATCCTAAGAAATCCTAATCCTAAGGAAAAGAAAGCTTGTTTACTTGGCTTTAACTATGCAAATTTTATTCTGATTCACTACAAGATCAGCTAATTGTTTAAAATCCCAAGAAACGAAATTCTCTGAACGCAGGCAAATTTCCTCCTTATAAACCCAGTGGACACTTTGTCCTCTAATTGATTCCAAACCTGTTTATCCAAAAGGCTGCAATTCTAGGTTGAGGCAACAGATTAGCAATTTTAAGTAGATCCATAAATAGATCTTTTAATCTTGGCATGATAGGAATCATCCTGGTGTTTCTGAAATAGCCCTGATCTCTTATACAGTATTTTCAAAACACAGACGAAAATCAGAAAATGGGTTCTGCAATTGAATAATGAAATATTTCAATTCATTTTATCTGGTTTTGTAGGATGGATTAAAAAACAACACTTCATACAGAAAACATCCTAAGTGCTCCCTGCACATACTAAATACAAAGTGGTTCTGTTAGGATACAATTGGGATTTTTACTCACTTCCCTGTGTTTGCAGTGCAGCAGAGATTGCTGATCTTATCCTCCTCTTGTAGTCAAACCTTGTAGATTTGACTGGAATAACAAACTAAACACAGCCAGAGCACAGACAGCAGCTCTGTGCTGACATCTGCTATCATGGTGAAATATAAATACAGCTCCTGGCTTGATTTCAGCCAAGACAGCCAGAAATGATGCCTGTTTTAGCATAATCCAGGGACTACTTGGAGAAAGCCACCTGGAGGGTGAGTTTAGCCCTGCGGGAGGGCTGGAGAACTGTGCTCCAGAATACACATCCTTTTATGAAACTTACATCCCTTTAGAACTGTTCAGATCATTTCCAGCATCTTTCTAGAAGGATTTTAAGCAAGTATTTAATTTTTGTAAGCATTTATTTAAGCTTTTTAAAGCATTTATCTTTCTAGCTTCCCAAAGTGCAAAGTACAAATATTCTTATTTATAAAAGGTCATTGAGCTCCAGATGTGAACTGCAGTAAGATGAGAAGAAACATGGAAATTTAAATCCTATCAAGATGTGGATGTGACAGAAATGATGCTGGAGCTTAATTGAGCCCCAATGATGATTATCAGATAGGAAAAATGTTCACTTCCTGCTCCACTGAATACCTGAGATAAAGTGAGGAAATATTAAATGGCATCCAAAATTCCCCTCCCAAGGATGTGTGTTGACCACCAGGCTATAAAGTTAAGAAATATCTTTCTTTTCAAAGAAAATCTGGGGAAGAAGAAATCAGTAGGAGGGATCCAAAGGAATTTTCCCTGGAAAGGTCCCTGAGGACAGCTGGGTAGGGTTTCCCTGGGAGATGGGTGCTTGATAAGGACTCACATCACCTCTATCAGAGAACCAAAGTCTTTGTTAGCTTGGACAGGTGCGGTAATCATGAGTTTAACACCTAGAGGAGACGTTTGAATGGAGAGGAAAGAGCTGGCTGCAGCTCACTTGCTTTATGTTAAGCCTAATTTTTTAAAACAAGCTCGAAATATACCTAAGAGTTTTGAGTTTAGCACTGAAAATGGGCAATTACTGGGTCCTGGCAGGACTCAGATGTGTGGAGCTGCTGGGGAGAGGGTGCTCTGGAGATGTTCAGAAGCAGGAAATCAAACCCTCACCTGATCCTCAGGTCCTTTACTGGAGCCCTCATCAAAGCCACAGGCGATGGTGTAGGGAGGGAATGGCTCTGACCAGTATTCCTCCTGTGTGCAGTTCCTCTGAAGGAAACCTGCAGCAGGAAAATACAGCAGGAAATTAATTGGGGGTGGTGGCGCTGCTGTTCTTTTAAGTTTTGATGAGTGGCAACAATTTCTAATTACCCCTTGGATTCCTAACTTAGGAATTTACAGGTTTAGTCATGTTCAGTAAGATTAGCTATAAGAATTACAATGTTCTATCCTATAAAAAATGGAGGGAGATGTTCCCAATCATTTTGAGATGCACTGGGACTTGTGCATTTCATATGGGAAATCAACTCTGCAAACTCAATGCTTCCACGGAGGAAATCAAATTATACATCTACAACATATTTGGGGATTCTTGGGCAAAGCCCTGAGCCACCTGTTCCAGATTGGAAACTCCATACAAGTTTTGATCTTGGTCCTGCTCTGACTGGAGGATTGAACTGGATGACCCTAGGAGGTTCTTTCTCATATTAATTAATGTACAGTTTTATAAATCAGTGATTCTATGACATAATCCTTTATAAATTTTGCAGCATGGTGCACTTATCCATCATATTCAGATCACCAAAAGGATTAAACAATTCAGTAGAGCACAACACAAAACACAAGTGTCAGTATTGACCTCAAGCTGAGATGTGTATCTGGATAATTCCTGAATGTTGAATGACAAAAGAGCATTGTAAATCAGGAAAATAGGAAGGAATCCTCAACTACTAAAACTCATTAAAAAAAAAAAAAAAGGATAAAAAGAATAGGAAAAGAATCTTGCCATGGGTACTGGTGAATTCTTCAAAAAATCGTGGGCAGGGAATTTTTACCACTTCCCCAAAAGTGGCTCTGGGCCAACAGGTTAAACCATCCCAATCTCTGGCACATCCTGTAAAAAAAGAAAGTGCCTCTAAATAGAGAAAATCAGAGAGAACATCACATATTTGATCTTCCATAATGAGCTTGTCCGTGGCTTTCCCACTCATTCCCATGCAAGGAGAGCCACAGCAGGGCGTGCAGCTCTGCAAATGAAGGAGTGGAATGTTTTCCTTTTCTCCTTGAATGCATCCTTGCTCACACTTGGTACTCCAGCTGGACCTTCCCCCTCCTTATCTCATGAGAGAATGTACCTGAAATTCAAGCAGACACAATCCCAAAGTCAAATCAATCGGAGCTCTTTCCTATTGTCAAAACAAAAGCCACCAAAATAAAAGTACTGAATAATGACTAGCACTTGAGATTTCTCATTACTCCTTTCTCATTACTTGAGGTTACTCATTACAGAGTCTAACAGAAATACATCTAACTTAAAATTCAGCCTTAACCTCTCCATTTAATGTTTAAAAATCTACCTGGCTTAAAGGAAATAAGGGCTGAAGTCCCAGTCTTAGGCAATCAATGGCATTTTTGCAATGGATTTCCAAAGGGATTAAATTCATCCCAGACTAGGAGAACATCTCAGCTTTATAAAAAATGACCAGCACTGGGAGCAGCTCTGACTGGTTGGAATTCATGAGGTTTCCTGAAGCAGAGACTGCTGGCTGATGACACAGGGTCTGCTAATGGCTCCGAGTGCCCTAAAAAAGGGTTTTCGGAATTTTCAGTGAGTCACAGCTTTGTCACAGCTGCATCACACTGAGACTTCAAGCTGTTGGCAAATGGGTGTGGGGGCAGCACAGAAAAATTGCCAGCACGTAAATGTGCCTGAAACAATAAAAAAAAAGCATCATGCTCTAACCAAAACTAATCTCTAGGTAGCCATAAGTTGGATATAAAGCAGGGGCTTGGGTTGGGAGGTGTTGTTTTCTTTCATGATTCTTTTCTGCTGCCTCTGTGATGGATGACAAGGCAAACCTAAAGTCAAGTTGAAATGTGGAAGCAATGCTTGCCTATAGCTGAGCAAAGTTACTCTCTGGCTTTCAAAAGGATGGTCCTGAGAGTCTCCCACAGCATTATCCTCACATCACCCTCGGGAGGATGAAATTCCTGGTATACCCAATTTTCCAGGGAAAATAGAGGCCCTGATTCATTAGCTGTGATTTTAATTGCCTCGGATATCTCAGCTACGTTCCCTTTGTGATCTGCAGAAGGAGACAGGGACTTCCAGAGCTGATTCATCCCAAATATTGGCGGCTTCTTCCTGAGGACAGGATGAATCACACACCTGGCTCTCACTGACGATTACAGCCTAAACTCGTCTGCTAATTGTCAAATTAATAAAGCCAGGTAATGTCAGTCCCACTCAGACATGCAGTGGCCCCCATACTCACACTTAGCAGCTGAAGTGTTCCTTCTTAGAGGGGCCATGGCAGATTTGAGGAGCTGGCTCTAAAAATCCATTTTATTTGGCAATGTGGAGTTAAGAATTATATTTGTGTGACCTTGTGTAGGAACAGAACCTGTATGTCTCAGGTCTTAGATGTGGTTTATTTCCAGCGATTTCTACAGCTTATATCAAAGAAACTCCTGAGCACAGAGGCTGAAAGGGAAAATTTCACGCGAGGTTTTCAAGAGACTGGTGGTGCCCACGTCACCTGAGACTCCATAAAGACAACTGCAGTGGGAGTTGTGTCTAGGAATGTTGGCACCATAGATATTTACGTCTGGTTCAGTAATCCAGGAATTTTTAGGCAGTGAAGGACAAAAAAAGGGGGGATTTTAGGACTTGATTAATTGGCCTATTTTACACATCTGCTCCAAAATGAGAGGAATTGCACCCTGGGCTCTGCTGCTCACACTCGCTGGACACTGCTCTGTACAAGAATCATGTGGAACTACTTTAGATTATTAAAAACTCTGCCACATAGACTGATTCCAGCACAGATTCTCTGTGACTGCTGAGGTTTAACTCTACAAATTGTGATCCCTCTGCTTTGTCTCACTTAGTTCCTGAAAACTGAAACACAAGCAATGGACTTTTACCTGTCTTAGTCTAGTTTTATCCTCCAGGTAAAATATTTGGCATAAATTTCCTGATCTAAAGTTTAATTTCAAAATCTCTTGAGAAAGGTTGTAAATGTCAAAACAGACTTTAATGAAAGTCTTTCCATACTTGGAGAATAAAAGGTGGAAAAGGGAGCTTTGAGAAGCTCAGAGTGGACAAGGTTGAAGATTTTTAAAATGTTTAACAGAACTCTCAGAGATTTTTATTTCTTTTGCTACAAAGATTTCAAAGTCATGTAATTTTTTTTCTGTTGAAGAGGAAGGTGCCTGGAATGACATCCTGTAATGCAGGGTAACCAATCCTTTCTCAAAATGCTTAATGTATACCAGAACTTTTTTTGGGGTGGGTTACTGTGTGTTCCAAGTGTAAAATGTGTACTGCAGGTATTTTGGACTTTATTCAAGTGTGTGTGAGAAACAGCACCAAAATAAAATAGGAAACCAGGAGAGGAATATGAAAATTAGAGTATTTGAGATACTGCAGAATAGTATAAAAGACAAGGGAAATATTCTGGGGGTAAGACTCCGATTTTCAAGAGGCTGTCAAAGGCAAAATTCCAAGTGGTTCCAATAATTCTATCCCAACCAAATGCATGAAGTATCTTTGTCTCCTAATTCCTCTGCAGAAAACAACCAAATTAAATTCATGGAACTGAAAAATCTCACTGAGGTGGTTTCAAATTTTTCTAAGCAAAGCTGACCAGAGTAAAATATGACTGAATTTTTGAAAGAGTTTGAGCATTTTGAAATTTCACGTTGAGTTGTTTCTAAGCATGTTTCCACAATGCCAAAACCCCAGGGGGGAACAGCTCACACAGCATTCTAAATACCATTTACATGCTCTATGTTCATTTTAGTTTTCAAAATTCATATCTGAGCATGTGACAGACTTCTAAACACCACCACAATAAATCTTTACAAGCAAACAAATAATGTCTATAATTGTAAAAATGTAATATTTTGAAGGACTTGGGATTTTCTTTAATGTTTTTTTTTTTCCCCCGAGAACATTTTCACCAGAGTAGAATGACTCCCAACACGACACAATCTCGACAGAGTCTTCAGTGCTTTCTGAAGGGGTTTCTTTGGAGTTTTGGACGCAAATGAAGAACACACCAAACACTTCAGTGGTGTGAGACATTCCAAGCCAGGGAATTCCCATCGGGACCATTACCTTTAAGATCAGGTGAGGCTGATTCATTGTGTTCGGAGCAGAGAGCCTCCTCTTTGACCACCTGCTGGAATATTTTGCATTCTGGATGGATTCCCGTAACCTAGGTGAGAGAAAGACAAAAAAAAAAAACAAAAAACAAGAACTTCTGTGATCATCAGAATGAGAAAAGCCAGTTTGTACCTCGTGGTTTATACCTTGAGGTCTATGAATTTGAAAACTCCAGCTAAAGTTGGCTTGCTGGGGTTTTTGGGGTTTTGTTTGTTTGTTTTGTGGTTTTTGTGTGTGTGTGTTGATTTTGTTGTTGTTGTTTTTGGTTTGTTGGTTTGTTTGGTTTTTTTTGTTTGTTTGGTTGGGGGTTTTGGGTGGGTTTTTTGTTGCTTTTTGTTTTTGTTTTTGTTTTGTTTTTGTTGTTGTTGGGGTTTTTTCTGTTTTGTTTGTTTGGGGTTTTTCTCTGGTTTTGTTTTGGTTTTGGTTTTGTTTGGTTTTGATTGCTTTTTTGTTTGTTTTTTGGAGTTTTGTTTGTTTGTTTGTTTTTTGCAAATAGAACATATAAATGGCAGGAGGAGTCTGAAATCCCAAATAATTATTAATTTGTTTACATTTCTGGGTGTACTCTCCATATGGATTCTTCAGTGTATCGTAATAATCAGTTCATGCAGCATCTCTTCTCCAATCTGGACATTTTTATCCCCTTTCCTTTGCAGTTCTGGTTTACACAAAACTTAAATGATGTTCACAGTTTTTGGACTTCCACATATTTACCAGCTGGCCAAAATTGGATGGATTCACCAGCTATGGGATTATTCACATCAAATTCTCTAAACTTAAATACAGCCTGACCACAGAAATATTTCTTCTCCATAAACCAACTAAAAATAAATAAATGCATTTAAAGAATGGTAGATTTGGCCATAGTTTAATCTGAATGATTGAAAAACTCTATGAATGTATTATGAGGAAGTTGCTCACACTTTACACAGAGGAGCTGCTTCCATTTTAACAGCCGAATAAATGAGAAAAAAATAATGACTTGATTGGGAAGCTTCAGGAATTTATTTCTCTCACAGATTAAGGTACATTTACACAGCTGAATGGATTTCTAGACAGCAGCTGTTGAATAAAGTGTAAATTCATCCTCTTAGCTACAGATATTTAGTCCTATTTATTGTCATGTGTTTTGCTTGACCCCCATCTCCCACTCCAGAAAGTTTCCTGTCCCCTGTAGTCCCTTATCATAACTCCTGTGGTTGTGAAGGTGTTCTTAATAACCTACAGAACCCCAAAGTTATTTCCTCTGCAAAGGCAAATCAATTCTCGTGAGGAAACTACAGTGTCAATATCTGATTTTGTTATCTCAGCTCCTTTTGCAGTCCTTGGGAATTCCAGGGATCTCTCAGTACCCCAGGAATGGTTGGTGCTGTTTGGGAGGCTAGAAGGTGTCTCAGCCCTCTTGAATAGACCCTGACTTAATTTTGTCAGCCCCATGTAGAAGTCTCAAATGCATTATTTGATCTCCCAAATGCATTATTTGATCTCCCAAATGCATTATTTGGAGTCGAATGATGCTTCTATACACCCATCTTTAGGAAACTGGATTAAACCCAGATTCAAGTGAGTAAAGAAAGCCACCGAGCTGCATTCAGAGAACTGGATACTGCGCCAAAGCCTCTTTCGGGGATATTGGGATCTTCAAGACACAGGAAATCTTATATGGAATAGAAATTCTCTTTTTTCTGTTTGCTTGTTTCCTTGCTTGTTCTCTGCAAGCTGTGCTATTCAAGACAAAGCCAGGGGCTCAGCTAGTAGGGATTTTAATGAAAAATTACGGATTGAAGGCTTTCCAACATGTTTTTGAGGAAGACTGTAGACCATTTTACCTCTAATGACTTTGAAGTCTATGCAGATGCAAATATCACGACTATATTGCCTTTTCAATCTCAGAAAAATGATTTATTGGCCTTCAAAGCATTTTCAGTGAGCAGAGCAACCAGTATTTCTTTTAGACTCCACAGAAACATTACTGGAAGTTATGCAGATTATTCCATCTCAGCAATAATATCTGCTGAGGGGCAAAAATTAGAGCACAATTTTATCTTTACCAACCTGTAAAAATTCTGCCTACATTTGGGCTTTAAAGTAGCGTAGACAGACTTGTCTCAACTATGAGGCCCCAGAGATGGTTCATCCATGCTAATATTAGAACAGAAAGAGGATTAGGGGCATTGTTTGAAAAGAAAGTTAAGACATGGTGCTTTTTCATGCATTATATTACTCCAGTGGGTAATTCAAAATACATTTTATAAATCAGAACAAGCGACTCTTAAAACAGTACTTTTTGCTCTTCAACTATAGTAACTCAATTCTGAAATGAAATTTTTCAGGTATTAATAGGATTCCTGCTCATTACTTTACATTTAAACAGACATCACGCTTTGCATTTTGCCAATATAACGAACGAATTCTCTGAGTAGAAGTAACAAAATAATTGCTCCATAAATGTCTCACTATTTCAGTTCATAAACGTCTCACTATTTCAGTTCATAAACGTGGATTCAGCTGGACAGGAAAAAAGCCATCCCTCTGCTTTCTGGAATTCCTGGATTCCCTTACAGCTGATAATTTTGTGTTTGGGATATTCTTAGGCTTGGTGCTGAAAAGTCATGGCAATTTGAGATGATGCTCTACCATCTACACTGAGTCCTCTGCTGAAAGGCATAACCCAAAATGAAAGCAAACCATGAAATTTGAAATATCGTAGAAAAAAAAAAAAAAACCACTGAAGAAAAGTGGGTTAAATTAACTCCCACCTCATGCCAGAAAAGTTGGGAATCCTAGAAACACACAGAATTAGTTCTGAAATAATTTCAGAGGAGGAACAGTTATCTTTTCTCCAGAAGTTAAGTCTGAGAGACACATGCAGGTGGAATGAGGGACACTGAGAGAGTGTGCCAGGATCCTGCTGCTCAAAGCCAGCTGCATCTCCTGTCTTCTCTCCTTTGGTAAATCCACACCTGCTGAACCAGAGCCTCAATCACCATTATTCATCAGAGCTGCTGGAAAAAACGGAGGAGTTCTGTGTTCACAGTGGCTGGGGAAGCTCATACCCCACCCCTGGGGAGGTGGTGCTGCCTTGGTTGTACACAGGACAGAGGAATTGCTGAAACAGACCCAGGTAGTTCTCCCTCTGAGAACGGTGATAAATCACCAGAAAACATGATTTGATGATTTCTTGTGGAAATCCTGATCAACTGTAGTGGTACTCAGGGGGTGGGGAGGCCCTGGCACAGGGTGCCCAGAGCAGCTGTGGCTGCCCCTGCATCCCTGGCAGTGTCCAAGGCCAGGCTGGACACTGGGGCTCGGAGCAGCCTGGGACAGTGGGAGGTGTCAGGGTTGGCACTGGATGAGCTTTAAGGTCCCTTCCAACCCAGCCCATTCTGGGATTCCTTGATACCTACGGTCGATCCCACTGACACTCACAGGTAGAACAATTAACCAGTGGCTCAAAGTTTGTTTCCTTCAGGGTTACTGGATTTGGGGTGGGCAGGGCTACGACCACAGGAGCCCAGACTTTTTATCACAGGCTGGTGCAGATGCTAAATGTCACTAACACTTCAGTGTCTGAAAATCAGCACCAAGCCCTGTTTCAGATGTAACCTGCAGACTACCGCCTAAGAGGCAAAAACAAGGCTGGTGTGATTAATTTATAATCATGCAGCCTCATTCAAAATAATGCCACTCTTGGACAGAAAAATAAAGAAAAAATGACACATATACAAGAAATCAAGAGTGGAGATGATGCTCCAATTTGTTGGTTTCCTCGGGCTTTAAGAAAAGAAAGACATTAAACCATTGCATAGCTAAAGAAATGCCTTGTGGGCAGAGCATCACTTGTGATTTGTTGTCTAGGGCTGATTTTCTGTTATTAGTCTCACAATGCCTCGAGTGAAAAGGTTTTGCTCTAATCTGCCTACAAGGGCTGGGTGATGGGTTTTTCCAGAAAGCAGGAGCTCTTCATTTGGTGCAGGGACATATTATGGTAATTTCGGAGGCATCTGCTCAAAAGGTGGTTCTGTAGGAAAAAAGCTCCTGCTCACCATAAAAAAAGGAAAATTTAGGAGCCAGAGCAGAGCTTTCTGAGGCAGATGTGTCCAATCTGGCACAGTGTTCCCTGCCACAGCAAGAAGTGCAAGGTCCTGATTTAAAATGTTATTTCTCGGATCAATATTTCCCAGTATCTTGGCAGTAACCTGGCCTGACTCTCACTGGCAATCACAGTGGTGTGCTTTCATTCCAAGGTTTACACAGAAAACTGAGAGCTTCCAGGAAGTGCTGTGGACAGTCCTCAAGGAATTGGGCTTTGCATTCCTGACCATTATAAGGAAAAAAACCTTTTCACCTCATTGAATGTTATTGATCAGCCAAAATTCACGGGGGTGTTTTGACTCCTAGTCCTTACCACGAAAACAATCTTACCTGGAACACAGTGAACACTAAAAAATTACCTATGACAACCATGAGCTTGCTAAAAACTAGACAGATTTTGGGCTTGCACTTACTTTTAGACTTCATTTACTTCACATTTTGTAAGGTTATTGCACCTAAACCTTAAGTGACTTATTCACTGAGAGTAAGTACATTGTTTCCTATTTTCTCTGTTCCATGATAGCTTATTTATTTCCCGAAATCTGCACAGAAAAATCAAAGTAATGGCACTTTGGGCTTTGATTTACTTATGTTGGACAACATGAAATTTAGCAAGAACTGGCACATCCTCATGCCACACTTAGTGCAATTTAATCAAAAGCAATCTTTCCTGAGAGTCCATTCAAAAATGGCGCTCCTAAGCTGCTGTGGGAGTAGAAAAACTGTAATTTAGATATCACTCAAAGGAGATCTTCACTCATTAAGAAGTCCATTTGTGCACTTGGGGAAAAGTAGGGACATTTTCTATGCTCTCTGAAAACAAGGGAAGTGCTTTCAAAGCAGGGCACTGAATATATTATTCACCTTTGAAAAAGCAATTCCACGGGATCAAAGAGCCAGCAGTAACACTCAGTCTTTTTGGAAAATTAATCAAAGCTCTAAGAATTGGCTGAATTCATTGACAAGATGAGAAGGCTTCAAGAACTGGAAGGCTCTTTCCAGTGATCTGTTGCAGCTTCTGGTGCCTTGCAATCCTAAAGCCTTACAAATAGGTTTTGTATCAAGTGCATGAATCATTGCCTGAGAATATTCATCACTGTTCCTTCTGCCTCTGTCTCCTCAGCTTGCATTCACTCAGGTCCCGTCTCAGATATGCCCTGAAATCAGTCCTGTACTCCCAGTTCCCACTGTCTGTGCTTCCCCAGCTCTTCTGATACGACTCTGGTGCCTGAATGTTTCAGTTCTCCCTCACACAGCGTTGTCTGCCATTCGTGTCACACACAGACTCCCACCTTGGAGAATCAGAACTCACCTGGTGTTTTAGAATACAGAAAAGCACAGCAAAGACAAGTCCTGCATCGCCATTTTTAAGTGTGGAATGAAATGTTCAGTGAGTCCTGAAAGTCGGCCAAAGACACAGGGCAGGAAAATCAGGATATGCTTTGAAATGCACTCATTTGATGAGCAGGAATGGCTTTTAGGATGGACGAAGGCTCATGGGGAAAAAAAAAAAAAGTTGAAGACAAATTGAATAACAGACAAAGAAAACCTCAGCCTTTTTCATAAACTTCCCATTCTGTTGAATGGATCTCATCAAAACCTCCCATCTGCTTAACTCCTCAAAAAGCCAAGTGTTAATTAAAAATCTTTGAGACTGGGGAGTGCAGGACACTGAAGCCAAATTTCACATGTGCTTTGGGGGGATCTGGGGCCCACCTCGAGCTCCATGAGCTCCTGTCCATTTTATAGCTGCATTCCCATCACTGCAGCAAAAACCTTCCTGTCCAACCCAGCTCTATAGGTAATTCCGGGATATTTATAATTCAATATGTGTAGTGCTGTGTTCCGTCAGAAAACGACAAGAAACTATAAAAAATAAAGATTTCTTATGCAGTAAAAAAGTCAGCTCAACTCTTACAAGCTGAATTGCATCCATTTGTGTTTTTTCCACCATCCCCAAGCTGTGTTTGCCACTCTGGACTCTGAAAAGCACCAGCAGTGTCAGAACTCCAGCCCCCAGCTGTGCATTCAGCTCTCACACAAAGTCCTGCCCTCGGCCTCCAGCTCTGACACCATCCTGATCCCAGAAGCTTCCAACCCCAAAGCTAAAGCCTCATTTCCAATCCTTCTCTTTAGCCAGTTAAATAGATTATTTCAGGAGTCTTTTTGGCTGAAAATGACTACCTAGAGGATATTTTCTGTGTTTGTTTTCTGTCTCTAACTCAATTACCTATGGAAGAAGGGAAGCTGAGACTCTGATTGCCTCACAGTCATTTAGATGAACATATTTTCAATATTGTTTTCAAGACGTTGGAGGCAATGCTTGAATGCTCCTCTGTGGATTGGACTGTATTTATATGACTGTGTTTAACTGCATGACCTTATAGAGAACAGCACTTGCTATACATATTTATCCATGTATATAATTATATTTATTCACTCATAGGTGTTCTTTATGAGACAACACAGCCACACTAATTTATTTTGTTTATAAACCCTGTATAATTAGTATTACCTTGAGAAAAATTAATTTATCAGCGCTATGCTAAATTGGGTAGAGCATTTAATTATTACTAATGTTTGAAGAATAACAGAACACTAATAACCAAGGATCCACGTTTTCTGCTTTTACAAGTATTCCTGTAAATTAAAGAGAAATTTCTTTATCCTTTCTGTATCCTTTTTTTTTTTTTTGCCTACAGGTTGCATTAATGTCATCTAATCCCAAAGTCCTGAAACCTGGAAGCCAAAGCCCTTCAGCAAGTTCATTTAATTCATCTGTATTCTCGGAGTGTTTCCATATCTTCCCAGTAATACTTAAGGAGGCTCAGTGAGTAGCTCTAGACCAGATTCCTATTTTAGACAGTTAATTGTAGATGATTAATCTAAATTCCCCCATCAAGTCTCCCTTAATGATCAGTGAAAGCAAACAAGCAGTTCCAGGGAAGGATTCCTCCTCCTTTGCTCAGACACCCGTTTGAGGACAGTGACTGCCTGTACAGGAGGAGCCTGTCTCCCTCCATTTACTCCCTCCAGGCTAAAAAACACCCAAACACAGATTATTCAGATTATTCCACGCACCCAGCTCCCCGTGGAGAGGAATTGAAGGTCTGCAGGGGCCAGGTTGGTAGAAGAAGCACAAATTAGCCAATATTAGCTAATTAGCTAGACACCCAGCTTTGCTTTGCTGGGAGCTCAGCATCTGGACATGGGTTTGGATCCATTGCCACAAGAAATGCTTTGCTGAGGGGAATGTACAGCTCTGTGCTGACCCATCTGTGTTGCCATTCTCACCTCCATTCATTAGATCAGACTGAAGCCCTTCCCAGAAATGGGAAATGGAGGTGTTTGAAGAGGAAAGCAGTTTAGCACAGCAGGGAGAGCAGTGAAGGCAGAGCCTTTTCTGTTCCTTGTCCTCTGCTGCCTGAGACTCTGAACTGTTTAAGACAGGAAAAGTCATTTTTAGGCATTTCAGCCTCCACTGCTCTCTGTTCTTTGTCACTTACCAGTGAATGGTAATTTTTTTTAGTGTCAAGGACTCTATTCTGCAAGGCACAAAGCATATCCTGCAACATCCCTGTGGAGCTGACAGGAGGTAACAGTACCCAATTCCACAGAGGAAGTTTTCAGGATTGGCTCTCTGGTTTATTTTCCTATCTGATTAATGACTTATTTGCAGAATCCATACAGGAATTATTTCTCTGCTCAGACATGACCCTTTGAAAGAGGTAAGTATAATTTCCTCAGTACATCCTGTGGGTCTCAGGCCTTCCCTGACCCTTTAACCGAGCATTCAAAGAGACCTAGATTGAGACACAAACCCCACTGACATTCACAGCACTGCCTCTCACCAGACATGGAGCTGATGTTCAAATTTTGAGGCCAAAAGCTGTGTAGATCAGGCAGTCTATAGAATTTCCTTTACTATGGGCACAGGCTGCTGCAATATGCTGCAACATTAAAATGATGTATGGCAGTCCCCAGGTGTGCACATCCATCACTTTGGATCAGCTCCACTCTGCTGACAGCTGCAAGAATGAATTGTGCCTCTATTAGGTGCAAAAAGGCTGGCCCAGATGCCAAAATCCCTTTACCTGCAGCAGTGTAACCCTTTAGGCTGACTGGTTTTGCCTGAAAGAACAGTATTGCACATAATAATAATTACACTGGAGAGGTTTGCATAGCAAGGACCCACAGGATACCCCTTGTACATAAATCTGTGTAAATACGGAGGAAGCTGCAAGGTTCAGAGGTCGTGCAGGTGTGAAAATTTACGTCACATCTCTCACCTTTTCAAAATGAAAGGTCAAGACCAGTCTGTAACCATTTAGGCTCTCACAGTTATCCACAGAGGAAAGCAGGCCCTGGAGAAGCACCCACTCCCTCTGGCTTCCTCAGGACAGGATGGAATATTTCCTGGGAAGGTGACTCTCTCCCTCCTGACTCCAGCAGGAGCGTGAATCCCAGCCCACACCGAACATTTCACTGTGAAATGAGTAAAGCTTGAATGAACAAGACCCTGGTAATCACACCCGGAGGAAGGGTTCCAAACACTTCCCCAAGGCTAAGGATTGAGGGCAAAAAGAGAAATGACTGTGCTTGGATTTGAACTCGCTTTTGTCAAGCAGCCCAGGCAATGCCAGTGGTGGAGCCTGGAGCTCAGAGAGGGATCAGGGCTGTGCCTGGATTGTGTCCCTGTGCTCAACCATCTTCCCTGGTGTCCAGTGTTCAGCCTCACCCTCTGCCCTCGGCGCACACAGACACGAGACCCTTCAGGCTCCTGCTTGGGGATGTCAGAAACCTCCAGCATTGGAAACATCCCCACCCTCTCAGAGAGGTAAAGTCCCCCATCCATCAGGAGGAACTATTCCTTTCTGGTTTTCCTCCTCCTGCTGCAAAGTTGCCTTTCTCAGGGCAGCTGGGACAGAGACCTGTCCCCTCCTGTCCCTCTAGAGCCCTCTACAGCCATTCTGATTTAGGGGTACTCTCCTGTCCTTTGCAATTCCATTGAATGGAAATGAAAAGGCATTTATGAACAGCACCTTGAGGCTGGAGAGTTTTAGTGGAAGGACCTAGGTCAGCACAGTAACTCAGGGATATTTTTTTCTTTCCCCGCCTCTAACGTCTCTGTCTCGTTTTACATTTTTCTTCTTAAACCTTTCCTTGTTCTTCTTTCCTTCTGCCTGCTGCCTTTTAGGAGAAAAGTTACCCAGCTTCTGCGGAGTTTCCCCCCACCCCGGCTGCAGTGGGGCGGCTGCGGGGCCATCCAGCTGCGGCCGGGAGCCAGATGTGCGGTCCCCCCGCCCCAGCGCTTCCCCCGCGGGCACTCACTCACCAGCGGCAGCAGCAGCCAGCACAAAGTTCGCATCCTCCGCAGCAGCCGCCGGCTCCTGCCGCTGCCTCTGCCCGCTGTGATGCTGCCAAAAGCCGAGGCTCTGCCCGCCCCCACCTGCCCAAGACCCGCCCCGAGAGCCTCGAACCTCCCCGAGACCCCCGGCATCCCCCGCAGGGTGGGGGCAGAGGGATCCTCCAGGCTCCCCCGGGGATGCTGGATTCACCTCCACGCTCCTGGCTGCTCGCCCACCTGCGAAACGCGCAGCTGGGACAGCGGTGTGTGGTTTTCCGGGGGGTTTTGGAAGCAGAAATTCTCTGTGCAAGAAGGGAGGCTGCGTTCACCCCTCCTGCTGACGGCGCCGGGAGTGCTGCTGCAGGTTTTCCCAGGATCTGGGGTCTGACAGCGTGGGATTCCCTTTGGGACTCTTATTAGGGATGGAGTTTCTGGGATTTGGCGTCCCCCTCCTCTCAGACGGAAAATTTTGTGCAACGACAGAATTTCCTCCGTATCTTGGACAAGATCTTTTTGGCCCTTGCGTTACAAAGGTGTCTTGAGCTCAGGTTTATTTATTGGTTCTGAGAAAGTTAAAGCTTTTCTTGCCTACAGCTTAGATTTTTGGGGAAAAACATAAAAGAGGAAAAAAATTTAAGTGTCAGAGTTCATAGGATGCAGGCACCAGCTCTGGCTGTTGCCCCATTAAATATTGCACCGAGCTATTTGCAGGACTTGGGAGAACCAAAATTATGGACATGACAAAAGCAGTTTTCCTTGATAAGACTGAAGTGCTGTTTCATATCTCGTTTATCATTCATTATTTCCCAGTGGTGTTGAGCACAGAAGTTCTGTGCAGTCAGAGGAGATTTGGGGCTTGCCAAAGTTACCCCAAAATAAGCATCCAATGCCATTAGAAGAAATATTTATTTCTGCAGCTTTGTCCAGAAGTGCACAGCTCTCCTACGAGTCCTGTTCCTGATTTTCCAGCCCCACCGAAATATTTCAGATATAAAATATATAAAATTTTTAACCAAATTTTCATTTAACCTTCTCTTTTCTATATGTTTGTCTTTCCTTAGTGCAAAATGGCACCTGATCCCTGACCTGCACAGCCTCAAATGCTACTCCAAAAATCAAATTTGTGAGAAAATAGAGAGATTCAAATTAAAAAAAAAAAAATGAAGTCTGATTTTGACTTTTCCCCCCATCTGTAATGGGTAAGTTAAAACTGTGGTCACTTCCACTAATCAGCAAGGTGGTTCTTGTCACACTGGAATAATTTTTAGGATCCTATTACAGGCAGGCACCACATGGTGTCAGGCAGTTCCTACTTCTAATGCAAAGAGAAATGAGAAGTAGAGACCTCTCAAACACCCTCAGAACAGGAACGGTTCATAATCCCTGCTGAACTTTATTCAACCAATTCGAATATAGAAGATCAGAGAGGAACAGGATAATTTCGGTCAAGAGATGGAGCTCTGGCCCCAACCCTCTCCACTCACACCTCAAATTTCCCAGTGGTGTTGCTCAGGAATTTGTGTTTTGAAGGGAATTGCTCTCAGAAGCCACGCTGCAAACACGAAAATGCCACTGAAAAAACATCAGTGTGACATTCCAGCCTCCGATATTTCACCTGGAATCTATTATTTAATGCCTAGAAGGTCACTCAAATGAGTTTTTTAAGGTCATCACAACCAGCCTGGAGCAAAACCAAGTGTGAGCTGCTTTTTTCGGTAATTTTTTGTGTAGTTTTTTGACTTGAGTATTTGTTAGCAGTTTTTAGGAGAAGGCATTTCTTCATGGAGCTGACCTGGTCTCTCAATATTTGCTTTCTCATGCATTTTCTTTTCTCCATCTGCTTTTCCTCTCTCATCTCCAGCTGATCAAAACAGCAGGCCACGTTTCCATCCTTGAGATTTGAATTAATTAGCTGGAAATACCCCTTGTAAGAATATTTCTCCATCCTAATAAGGAAATCAAGTCTGTTTTTATTGGGTTTTTGTAACATCTCGCTGTAGTTAATGTTATAAACCTCACTTATATTAAAGTCTCTGAGTTCCTCAACCTTCTTACATCCCTTCATTACATTAAACAGATCCTTAGAACCTTATTTAGTCTAAAACCTAATTTCTGTTCATCATGTTAATTTGCTTTATTCATTTTACTCTTTGCTGCTTGCATGTACCCAAAGATCCAATAATGAAATAATGCGGGAAAGAAATCATCCTTATTTCTCATTTTATTTTCACGTGCTCTGATGAATTTTGCCACTTTTTGTCACAAAATAGGTCCTTGCCTGATAAGCTGCATATAACTAAGCATTATATTTTTTGTTTTTTCCAAGAATTACAGGAAAATTAATCAAAGGTAAGAACCACCTTTATTTTCCTGCTGCTCTACAGCATCAACCTGGGCTCAGAATACAACAGATGTGCATAAAAATGTCCTCTTGTTAACAACAACAAGCCATTGCGTTGGTATGAAACTTAATCAATGAGGCAACAGACCTGAGATTCCTCCTAATCCCCCTCATGGATATTCTGAATCAATTGGCGCCATTTCATGAAAATCACTTGACATTTGCTGAGCTGCTGAGCACCTTTGTGGAAGCCAGAGAATGGAATTTTGGTACCATATGTTACCTGAAAATGGGTTTTTCATAATAAAAACTTTCCTGAAAGGCACCTGAATTTCCTCCACCAGCGCTTCCTCAGGCTGGAAAAGAGGGTGCCCAAGCCCACGTTGCAGCATGAGCCATCAGCCAGAGCATAAATGTGAATTTATTGACATTTCTAACCAATCTTTTGACAAACCTGACTAAAGATGCCAAACAAAAGGCCCTGGGATTATATGGGAAGGAGGCTGCAGTTACAGAGAGGACATAATTCAGTGCTCAGCAGAACATGATGTTACTGAGAAACATATTGCGACCGTAATTAACAGCAAAACTTCACAGTGTTTAAAAAAAGGAGGGCATAAAAACAGGCTGGAGGTTTTATTCCTGAGGGTGGTCTCTGTGGGGTGTTTGAGACAGAGGGGTGAGAGCAGGAAAATAAAACTACTGAAGGCATAGGCTGCATTTGAGATACCAAAAAGGGAATGCACCAAATATCAGGCAGGTGCTTGGAGCTGCACGAGGATAATTTGTCCAGTCCATGTTCTCTGTAAACCCTCCCTGTGTTATCTCCTTACTGCTTTTCTTGGATAAAATCGACTCCTGCTGTGTCCTGGGGCTCTGACTCTGTATGTGCCCATATTCTGTTACTGTTCCTTGGCCTGAGCCCAGGGACACCTCCAAAATAAAGGCAGAAATCACAGACCCCAGGATTATGTGGATTCTGTCCTACCTGTTTGGATCTGTAAATTTAATTTCACTCAAGTATCTAAGGTGCTTTGTGAATTTGAAAAACACATTTGATTTGTACTCATCTTCTACAAACATATTATTTAACTATTTTAAAAATAAACTCCTTTAATCTTTTCAGCATTTCTACTTGAAAAAAAACCAAAACTGTCAGCCATCCCTTCTCTACTTCCATTGTACTTTATTCAAGAATAAGCAAGTTATTTTTTCCAACCTAAGGGAAGTTACTTTTCCCGGTGGCACACAATGAAATCTTTATTCCTATTAATAGTCTCTAAAGAGTTGACAGACCAGCTGTTCCTGTCCTCAGAAATTGTTTTATGCATTGCATTATTCATCGGTTTTCTTGCTTTCCTCTGGCCACTTCAACTCAGTTTCAATTCTGTTTCTTTTTCAAGAGGAAAAGAACAACCCTTACTTTTATTCACTAAAATGCAGGTTTAAGATTGAGCTTGCTCCCTTTATGAGGGCCGAGAAAATATTTATGTTTCTCCTATAGGTATAGAATGAGCCTATAAAATAGAATTTGAATAAACAGGAATAACCGATTTTTAACAGCACAGATCTCTAGTTACTGGTGTATACTGGTCTTTGCTTCATTTATGTTTAAAGGAGAGAATAATGGAATTCCAGGATGGTTTGGGTTGGGAGGAATCTTAAAGTTCATCCCAGTCCCACACCTGCCATGGGCAGGGACACCTCCCACTGTCCCAGGCTGCTCCAAGCCCCAATGTCCAACCTGGCCTTGGGCACTGCCAGGGATCCAGGGGCAGCCACAGCTTCTCTGGGAACTTGTGCCAGGGTCTCACCACCAATGCCTGGAAAGGCATTTTTTTTCCAGACTTTTCCCTTTGATTATCCCAATTTCTCCACTGACTGCAGAGGGGACTCGCCTCATCCCCCTACAGCAGCACTCGTCTCAGCCAGTTTCAGGCGTTAAGAACGTAAATGTGAACTGATTATTCCGGGTTATTTTCACAGTCACAGACGCTGCTGAATGCAACCTGCCTGCCATAATTTGGATGTCTGTGGAGGACAAGATAATCATTTCCTCAGGGCCTACTCCTCTCCACCACCGTCTCTGAAAGGAGGGAAGGGTGAGAGCTCAGCTGAGGATGTTTGCTTGAGGGATGAAATTCCACACACTTGGGTTATGCATACCTAACACAGGCTGGATAAGCTGGAAAAGTGAGCTCCCATTGTGGTTAATTGCCAGCCTAAACTAATTAGTCAGTTCATTCCAGTTCCTGTTGGAAGCTCCTTTGTGCTGTGTTGTGGTAGGAGGCCCTGAGTCCAAAGCCATCCTGTGTCTGTCAGTGACTTCAAAGGCAGCTGGGAGGTGGAGTTTGTTAAAAACATTGGGAAATTTAGAGATCTACATGTCGCTGTCCAGATGCAAATTGGGTGTTCCAGCTTCCTTTGGGTTTGATAATCACCTAAAATGGAACCTTTTATTCTTTTTAGTCCATTGAATGGCTCTTTAGAGTCCATCGACTGTATTGGCCAAGGTCGAACTTCTATTCCCTCACTTCAAGGCTCAGTGATGTTGCTCCATAAGAGGAGACCACAGCCAATTAAGATGCTTTATGGTATAATATAAACATCTGTCTTTTTAAGTGTCTGCAGGGAGGCCTCAGAAGCTGGCCCAGGCCCTGCTCTGTGGGGTCCAGCAATGGCACAGGAGGAACGGGCAGGAACCGGTGCCCACAAAGTTCCACCTGGACATGAGGAAGAACTTCTTTTGCAGTGACAGAGCCCTGGACTGTGCAGAGAGGGTGTGGAGTGCCCCTCACTGCAGATATTCAAAAGCCATCTGGACACAATCCTGAGTAATCTGCTCTGGGGGTTCCTGCTGGAGCAGGAGGTTGGACCAGATATCTCCAGCCTCCCTTCCAACCTTCTCCATTCTGTGATTCCCGGATTGAACATTCCCAGGAGCTGCCAGCTGTGCCACAGGGACACTGAAGCCGCGGCAGGTCGAGGCTGCCTGGCCAAAGGGAACAAGATTCCTTTGTGTGGAGAAATGAATCAAGCCCTGAAATCAAATAAGATAAATCCCAGCCAGACCAGATATCTGATTTTGGCTGACTTTCCACATTCATCTTCAGTAAGAGTAATCCCTCTCCACGTGTTTCTCAAAGATGAATTGAATTGCAAAGCCTGGCATCCTTTATCAAATCCTATTTTCTTTTTTCCCTAAACTCCTTACCTAAACCTATTGTCCACACCATCCCAGACTGCTTTTCCTCAGGACACTTAACTTCTTGCATGCTTATTTCATCTGGTGGAAGATTTCACTTCCTCTGTTTAAAGTAAATTCTTTGTTTCACTTAGAAAAAAAAATAGTCTTTTGCTAAGGGGAGATTATCATAAGATTTTTGTGTCTTGCTTGTATTTCTGCATATTACAACGAACCTCACAAATAAATCTTGCATTATTTAGGGTTGGACTCACAATAAGGATTTATGGCTGTGACTTCATAAGCACATGGTGACTCCCTTATTAAAGATCTCAGAACATGTGAAGAACCACAAAGTTTGTCCTTGAGCTTCCTGGGTGTGGTAAAATACCCACTACTAAGAGCATGCAGCTTCTGTGGTGGTTTTAAAGATGGATATTGATACAAATGCGATTTGAAACAACTCTGGGAGGGAAGGTGATAAAAAAGCACATTTGTGACAAGAGCCGTGCCAGGAGATCTGTGGGATCCCCAGAACCTTCCTGTTGGTGGGAAACCAGAGTGCTGAGCTGCCAGAAATTGTGTGAAGTCCATTTTTCTGTTCCTTCCTGCATTACTCTTCACTTTAACCATAAGAAAAAGTGCTCAGCTCTGTCTCTGATGAGAGAAACCTTTCTCTGAACAATGAGCAGAGGACTCTTTGCACCACTATTTTCTCTAAAAGACAACTACAAAGTTCTTGGTGTGTTCCAGTTCTTCCCATCATTCAACACAACCATTTTAACATTTCTCCCCAGTGTCTCAGCTTTGTGGAAATACCATATTTGGCTCAGTTTAACCCAAAATCCAAAGTGTTGGGAAGGATCAATTTGTAAATAGTCATGGGACAGTGTAAAATGAGCCATCTGAGAGGACAATTAGCTAAGAATTGATTGCCTTTTGATTAGCTGGGTGGCACACAGAGCAAGATTTCAAGATGTAAATGCTTTGATTCTTTTTAAATACCTATTATTTAAAAAATAAAGGAAAATATCTAAATAGAAGTAAATACAGACACAAGTCAGATGTATTATCCACCATGGCTCCTCATTGATTGATTAATTAGTTCATTCATCCCTGATCCTAGAAAGAATGAGGTTCTTCTCTCCTTCTTCAAGTTTTTATCTTTTATATGTGGACAGCTGAGCTTCTCAAGCCATACTTCTATTTATAATGGATGAAGAAAAGAGGACATGCTTAAACATCTCTTTTTAATGAAAATTTTCTTATTTTTATTTTACCACTTACCAATTTTTATTTTACCATGAGGCCAATCAGATCCTTTATGCAACTTCCTGTACCTGTAAAAGGAATGCAACACAAATCCTTTATGTGATCTGCCCACTGGAGACTCACTATTCTGAGTGCTGGCACTTTGTAAAAGGAGAATGAAAGCAAAAGGAAATCATAACAGGAATCAAAATCTTTCCCACGAGGGAACCTTTGGGAGCTCAAGGCCAAGCACTGCAAGTTATTCATAGGGAAAAAATAGTTGATTCAATTTCTGAGAAGGAAAAATGCTGTAACTAAAGATTTCTGAGTCAGAACACTCAAATGAGACAGAATCTGCTCTTAGAAGGATGAAACTTTCTTTTAGGTCTTCCAGCTCAAGCTGTGGTCATCAGAGCACTGGTATTTTCCCAGAAATGGAATTACCTCAGGGAACCAGGGGGTCCATCAGCCTCTGGAATTAATATCAAAACCAAAACCAGGTAATTTGACCATAAAGTGGTTTATTTGGGGTTTTTTTTTAAGACAACAGTACAATAGCAAGTGTATTACACTATTATAACCAGATAATTAGAGTATTTCCTACAGCACAGTACAATATTGTGTTGAATACTGTGAGAAAATTCTTATTGCACTGCCCCCCTCCTTCACTCCCCAAAAAATAAATGGATGAAAACCACACCGGCTTTAGGAGTGATCTATACCGAAAAACTCACAAACAGTGTACATAAAAACTAACTCAGTGTTACAATGGATTTACACCCAGGAAAGCAGGAATAAATAAATGTTCCATGAAGCACAATGAGGGGAAGCTTTAAGATTTAGAGCCTTTGCGTATTCAAAGATTCTATCGTATTAAATTCCTCTATTTGGCAGAAGTTCCTTTTATTTTAAAGACAGTTTTGTTTGCCTTCCTTTTCTTTCTCCATCAATATGTCAAAAACTGTAAGAAAACTCTGGAGTTATGGTAGTCAGGCTAGTGAACAAATATCCATTAATTTCCTCTAGAAAAGGGATAATTCCATTTATATTTTTAACAGAAAGTCTTCTATGTTGAGCAGTTCATCATGTCTACACATTCACTGATCTCCTTTTCCTGGTACTTAATTTTATATAAAGAGATTTTAATTCCCCCAGATTAATTCTTTGAAAAATTGGTGAATAATTTTTGCATTCTCACAAAAAAACTGACTTGAAGCTTCAGGCTCATGGAACAAAGCTTTACATGCTCTGCTCACACCAACTTTGCTTCTGCTTTTGGTTTCCTGGTGCAAAAATTATACTGATTATTTCAACTTTTGGGCTTTTTTTTTTGTGTGTATGAGATCATGAAAGTGGTTATTTCTCTGAATTTTCTTCCCTCTCAGGGAAAATAATTGTGAAAAATGAAAGCAGGAAACAAGTCCATCACAAAGTCCCTGCAATTCTGGTGGTGAAAAAATCCTTTAATCTGTGAGGAGAGTCAAGATTTACACACAGGGCAACAGAAATATCAGAAATTGAGGATGATGATGAGGCAAACAGATTAAAAAAAAATTAAATCAGACACCATCCTTGACAAATAGCTCATTCAGCAGCAGTCAATATCAATTTCTAGGGCCAAATGGATCAACAGGCACCCAAATGTGCCCAGTGGAGCCTAAACCACTGTGCTGGAAGGGACTGACCAATGGAAAAAATCGTGACCATTCACAGATTTGGCCCAGAATATTTTTCAGGAGCTCCTAAGCTGCAGATTTCCTGGACATCATCCAGGTGTTCTTGGAAGGATCACTGCAGGTTTGTGGTGCTCTTTTACCTTTCTACGACCTCGGTTTTCATGTTCTAAAGTTTTAAAAAGAAGGAAATAAACAAAACCCCCCTCACCCAACAGCCAACAATCCAATGTTTTTTTTCTCATTTTAGAAATTTCAGCACTGGAAGGTTGATTTTGCTATTTAAATAAAAGCTCCTGGAGCAATAATGTTTTATTGTAATGTTTGCCATTAAGAGACCCAGAATTTTTCTCCGAGATATTATTAAGGGAATAACACAACCACACTCCTATTTACACTTGCTGCTGAATCCAATTCGGGCTGGAAATATTAACAGCAAATCAAATTACACTGAGGTAGAAGGTGGGCGAGGACAAATGAAGAAATCGAGTGGAGTTTTCCACACTGGCAGTTTATTCCTGGAATTGCTTTTGGGGCTGGGAGATGAATCCTGAAAGAGCCGTGATTGCGTCCTTGGCCTGAGCACACATCCTCAGAGCTCTTCCTGGAAGCTCCAGCACCTCAATTGAGGTTGAAAAGAGGTGATTAGTGGGTTATTTCTGCAGCTCCTATTACAAGAGGTCTAAACTATCAGCTGCAAATATAATTCTCTTCCAAGAGGGACAAAACCAGCTCCCGTGGCCTCTGCTAATTAAGAGATGGCAGCGAGCTTGGCATGGAGGGCTTAAATGTTTCCTCCTAATGCAGGGCTTGTTGTTATTAGTGTTTCTCCTCCTGACAGGGGAGGGCTTTTTATAGAGGAAAAGCTAGCGAGGTAGAATCACTGTAATTAAAAAGACGCTTCATGGAACACGAGGCAGCAAGAGTGAGATTGTCTTTTTTTCTGCTGGCTAAATGTGAAAATACTTTGTGGCCTGAGGTTCTTCCATACTGGAAGTGAGACTGTTGTTGGTTGGGAAGAAAAAGGAAAAGAGTGTGGAAGTCCAGGCACTACAGAGCTGAGGTTTTTGAAGTGGAGGAGCAGGAATAATTGGTTTTCCATCTTGCTGTTGTTTCTTATAAATGGAAAAGATATTCAGGCTGGTCTGGTTGGGTTTCTTCCCTTCCAACACACCACGGAACCAGAAAACCCCAAACCTCAAATAAGTAGGAATAGCGTGCTTAGGTTTAATGAAATCTCCATTTTTCAAGCAAAGTTCCAGGAAAATCCCAAAATGCTGGAGGTGACATGGTAAATATCAACCCTGCAAAAGAAAAAACATCCCCAAAACCCTCTGTGATGTTTTTATCACCTTAATTTATCTCCTTATTTCTCTGCAAAGGTAGAACAGGTAAGGAGGGGCAGAATATTGAAAAGTGTTAGAACATAAAAGCTACATTTATGAGAAAACAGAGGCAAGTCAAGCCCTTGGAAAGGTGTTTTGATCTAAGAAAAGTGCTGGAAAATAAATGATTTATTAGCATGCAGGTCCTAATAGAAATCAGGTGGACAGATTTTAAATCTTCATTAAAATCTTCACCTTCATTAGGGAACCCATACAGAAATGTGGGTACAACGAGAAATGTCTGTGTAATGCACATTTATAAGCTTGGTAAATGTTTGTACAAGGGCAACTCTTTAAAGGGCTGCTGCTGCATCAATTTAAATGAGAATCCCATGAGAAATGAATAAGGAATAGACAAAATGAAGTCAGAAATAAATGAATTCTGGATAATGTATGGGTTTTGTAGGTTGGGGATTTTTTTCTTGTTGGGGTATTATCTTTTGTTTTGGGTTGGATTTTTTTTTCTTTGAGCAGAACCAATTAACCTGGCAAGAAAAAATTAAAATCAGGTTTCCTTGTTGTCCGGGCTTCTGACAAAGGGCACAACATCCACAAAAAGTGTTTGCTTACACTTTGAATCCAACATTTGAGACCAGCCCAACGAGGTGGTATTTGGGGAGACATTCTGTGATCTCTGCATTGCTCATAACTGTCCCTCAGAGTATTAATGTCGTGCCCATGGAATACCCAAAGCTAGATCTGAAGGCAGTGGAAATTGGTTATTTTCTCATGGAATCCCAAATTCTGGAAGCAGAATGCCACCACATGAAGGCAGTTTGTAACTATAAATTAAGTGTCCTTTCATTCTCACCCCACTTCCAAAACAATCCTAATCTGTGCTTTAAAATTAGTTCAGAAAATAGACATAACTTTGGGTTTTTTTTCCTCCCCAAAACACCATGATTTTCTGTGTGTGGTTTTTATTTTGTTCTGTCTTTTTTTCCATATGAACAGTTTAAATGTTTTACTTAAACCCTCCAAGTCAACACAAAAAAGGAAATATTCCTACACTGAATCTGAGAAAATAATCTTTTTTTTTCTTTTCCCCAGGCTGCTACTTAAAGAACGATTCAAATGCCTAAGGATGCACATCTGGCCTCATTTGAGATTTTTGGGGCCGTTCTGCCTGGTCTCCAGCTGCTGCTCCAGGAACACAAAATCCATAAGCAAAATACAGTGCCACAAACAGTGGTATGGAGCATGTGGAAATGACACCCTTCTGTGAACACTTCTGTGGTTTCGTGGAGGATGAAATGTGTGATTCTTGTAAATCTGTGTGCCCTCAATGGCTTTTTCCCCAAAAAACTTTGGAATCCAATGTCCCACTTCAGTCACTCTTGAGAAAGTGACAGTCTGGGCAAAATAATAAAAATAAGGTTTTACAGAGTGGAGATGAACTCTTCATCACTTTTTATTGTACATGAACAGTGCACAAGACTAACACTTAAAAACCACAGAAATCACATGATAGTTCAAATTTTCTGGCTCATTTGCATTAAAAAAAAAAAAAAATCCTTCACTGTTTCCACTAATCACAGATCTACCTAGGTTATTCAGGATCTAAAAATTCTGAACACTGAGTAAAAGTGCCCTTTACTGCCCGCTGGCACAGAAAAAGTTCACATAACACTGTTGTGTATGTGTCAGTAAATAAAGCTGTGCTTGCCAACAGTAATTTAGAGTTTGGTCCTTACATTTTTATAGCTTTTTTTTTTTTCCTTTGAAATACAATGCTATGGAATATATTTACATTTCTATGAGTATCTCTAGTCCTTGGAGACTTCAATTATCCCTTTCAAAATTTGGGGGGAAAAAGGAAAACAAACAAACAAACAAACAAAAAAACCCCAAAAAACTCTTCTCTACCCTTGCTAACTTCACATCCCAAAGATTTTCCAGGCAGCATTTCCAGCTCTTTCCTCTCCCTCCCCGGCTGTGTGGCACTAGATGGAGCTGCGGACCTGCTGGAGGCTCCGGGCTCCATCCCTCCCCTCCTGCCCGCAGAGGGACCCCGAGCCCTTCGCATCTCCACCCGCCCATCCAGGCCAAAATTCAGTCTGCGATTTGGAGGCGTGGGACGGGCAGAGGGTTTGATTCAGCCCCTCTGATTTATTATTTTCTCAGAGGGGAATTTGTAGAGGGTTTTTTTGGTTCTTTTATTTGTTCGTTTGGTTTTTTAGTGGGGCTTTTTTTGTGTGTCAGTGTGTGTTTTTGTTTTTGTTTTGGTTTTTTGTTTGTTTGGTTGTTGTTGTTGTTTTGGGAGTGTTTTTTGTTGCTGTTGTTTGGTTTTTTGTTTTGTTTTGTTTGGGATTTTTTGTTTGTTTGTTTGGGGTTTTTTGGTTTGGTTTGGGGTTTTTTGGTGTTTTTTGGTTGTTTTGGTTTGGTTTGGTTTGGTTTGGTTTGGTTTGGTTTTGGTTTTTTTTGACTGGGTTTTGAGCGATGCAAATTTTCNTTTGGTTTGGTTTGGTTTTGGTTTTTTTTGGGTTTTGAGCGATGCAAATTTTCGGAAGGAGGTAGCAATAAGACAGTCAAAGGTGCACAGCAAAGAGTTTGGGGAATGTTTCTGTGCCGTGGTTTAACCAAGCTGGCAAATAAGGAGCAGGTAGGTGCTCCCTCCCTCCCTCCCGTCCCTCCCCTGAGATGGGGGAGAAGAATCAGGAAAGTACAAGTGAGAAGATCTGTGGGTGGATAGAAAGATTGTTTAAAAACAGGAAAAGTCCCCCACACAGGCAAAGCAAAACAAGGAATTCATTCCCTGCTCCCTACAGGCAGGCAGGGCTTCATCAGGTGTAGCAGTGGCTTGAGAACAATCACTCCAAATTCCCTTTCTCCTTCTCGCCCAGGTGTCCGTGCTGAGCATGTCACAGGCTGTGGAACATCCCTGGGGTGGCCTGGGATCAGCTGTCCCCGCCGCGTCCCCTCTGTCACGATCCGCTAATACAAGCGGGGGTCGTGATGGTTCGTTTATTGATCTCAGGGTGCAAAAGACACAAGGGATTTCAGTTTTAATCAAAACAGCGCACCTTTATTAAGTGCCCACAACACGGTAATGCGATAGAGGGAGAGAGAGAGGTAAAGAAAATAAAGTAAAAGAATAGAGAGGAAGAGAGGGGGGAGGGGGAACAGCTACCAACGGATGAGACAAAGTCCCCTTGGTCCTCTACCAATAGATTCGTCTTCTTCCCGTGGGGAGATCCCTCGTTTCGGTTAATTTAGAAAGTCTCTTTACAGTCCTTTTCCAAAGCGAGGGGCAATGGCCAAGAGGAGGGGAAGTCTATAGCCATTGTTATGAGGTCCGTTGCTCTAGGGAACAGGTTCAGGACAGGCCATTCCTTCCCTCTTCTGCAGCGAGCACAGCGCCCGCAGTCCACCGTGACCTGCACTGGTTTCCACAGGAATGCATACCGGGTTTTTTTTTTTTGGTCCAACGGGCACACTTGCAGACAACACCTGACAGACATCCCACCTCAGCCAGGCCACAATTCCTGTGCAAAGCTTTTTGGGGTTTTAGGGTTTCAGTCTCTGTCCTTGGCGATGAGGCAGATGAGGGATCTCTGGACCGTCTCTCACACCCTCCCAACCCCTTGTGCACCCCCGGCCTCCTCACCGGCTCGGAGGGGAGCAGAAAAGGCCTCGGTGCTGTACAAGCACAGCTCAGCCATAACTAAAACATCCCCCTGTCACCGCAGCGGGAAGAAAATGAAATCTGTGCCAGCTGAACGCAGCAGCCCGTGCTGAGCATGGCTTCGGGGCGCTTCCCCGAGGTCAGGAATGCAGGGTGGGAAAGCAAAGGCAGGATTGCTGGAATGCTGGGGTTGGAGGAGCTGCATTTTTGCAGAAGCACAGGAGGCTGATGGATCCCTCCTGGTCGCTTCCCACCACCGCTGTGGCTGTGGGGACAGCCCTGAGATGCCATCCCAACACCTCTGATATTCCAGTCTCTCTTTTCCCTCACCTTTCAGCAAGTTACAGACCCAACTCATGTGCTCTAATGCTCTCAGCTCCCTCCCCTATGCACAAAGTCTCCTGAAATTTCAGATGTTCTCCCAGACAAATAATGAACCATCCCAGAACTGTCCCATTTCAAGCCTAAAATGTTTAGCTGATCGTGGCTGCTCATCATTTCCAGATTTCCTGGCATGTAGTTAAGGGAACTTGATAGGAGATGGAGCAACTTCAGCAGGGGAACCACAAGGTGACCAAAGCTTCCAGGTACTGTCTTACTAACACCCTGCATGATGATAATAACATCCAGAATAGTGGCTCTGCAGCAATTTTAAAAGTATATTTCCCATTTCCAAGGTAAATTAGGCAGATGCACTTTCTTCTTATCAGATGACAAAAACATGTGATTGGATTTCATTCCCTTAGCGAGACATATACCTTGTTTAAATCATGATTTAGAATATAACTTATATAAAATATGTCTCTGTGCATTTTTATCCAAGTTTATGCACATATTTGTTCATATTTGCTTTCCCTTGAAGATAAACTCTCCCATGTTTACTGCCTGTTCAGTCACAAATTAGTTAAGAGAATTTATTGACTCTACTGCTCTATCACACTCAGAAAGCCTGACAAATATGACAGCTCTTGGGGAAGACCTGGTTTTTCTTTTGATCTTTATTTAGCATGATTTCAATTTAATTTTTGGATTGAAGAGCAGGAATCCTCCTTTTGCAAAGCTCAAGCTATTTTTTTTTTTCCACTGAGTTGATCTGCAACAGGTTCCTGCCTTGATGAGGTTCAGGAGGTCTGGCTTTGAAAAGGGCAGATTTGTCTCACATGTCCATGCTCTGCTTGGTGGCTGCTGGCAACACGAAAGCCTGGCCTTGTCCTGCTGCAGGATTGCTTCTGGATTTAATGGAGAAAAACCTGGAAAAGGAGTTGGCACCTTTCGTTAGAGTGGCAGACACGAGGGGAAAAAGCAAAGCACACTCCTTTCTTCACGTCTGAAAAAGCAGCAGCCACAATGTTCCACCTCAACTGAGCTTGGGGAACTAATCCATGTTTAGTTTGTGCTGATCACCAATAGCAGAAGTAAAAGGAGACCTTGGAAAAAGGGAAAAGTCATTTTTCGATGTGTAAATATTTCTTTATTTGCTTGCTGATTCATTAAAGGTCTGGAATTTTATTTTCCCTTAAAAACCCTTATTTTTGTTATCTATTTGGGACGGATGTTGTCATTAATCTATTTAAATCAGCCCAACTTTGGTATCCAGGCTGGGCCATCAGGGCTGGTTTGTACCAATCCAAGAGGTATTACATTCCTGGGATGGAAAATCCTTTGGATAAGGAAATAACAAGTCCTAGAAACAAAGTATCTGTAGGAAAAGGGGAAGGGAAGGATTCCTTCGTGTGGTTTTTTGTGGATTTTTTATCTGTTTGTGTGTGGATGGGGATGTTATCTGTCTTTGGGACCCTTCACCAAAACCTTTAACCTCATAATCTCGGCTAATATTTGGAGGCTCTTTGATCTGCCTTAAACATCAGGGAAATTTTGTTTCCTTGTGAGCAGTTTTCCTCTCGGAACTGTCTGAAGATTAAACAGCAAACCCCAGCTCCGAGCAGTCAGTCCAGCAGCGAGCTCATTTCATCAGGCTAATTAAAGGAACAATTTAATAAGCTCACACAGGACATGCTCGGAATACAAGGATGCTGCAGTCTGTGGGGAGAAGAGTCCATCAAAGGAGTTCTGCATCAGGGAATATGTCTTGGATTGTTATGATTCTGATGGCACCATTCTGCCCTGAGTGCTCTGGGAGCTGCCTCTCTGCTTTAAACCTTCCTTCAGAATCTTCAAATATCCTTTATTCAGCCGCTCGCTGCTCAAGCAGGAAAATATCCTGTGTTAGGAGCCTTTCCTGGCATTAAAAAGTGATTTTTGCTTTAATCCAGGGTGACCACTGATGGCAGAGGGAGGGACATTCAGGCCCTAATTGCAAGAATCCCATGCTGTGACGAGCAGGGGTTTTGCTTGCAAGCAGGTCCCAGGGAGAGCAGGGATGTTTCACTCCCATGGGGAGGAGGGGGCCAGCAGAGGATGATGCTGAGACAGAGCTCAAGCTGATGAGCTGAATCCATAAAGCAGCATAGCTGATTAAAAGCAGGTTTTAAGTCGTGATTTTTAATTTTCTTTTAATTTTGTAGAACTTTCTATGAGATGTTTCTGTTCAGCCATTATCATTTTAATTCTTCTTTTTTTTTTCTAAGTGAAAGCAGTTTTGAAATTTTGTTGGGATTTTTCTCTCTCCTTTCACATCTCCCTCATGTTTTTGGAAAGTTGGTATTTTTATGGAGATATAACATTTTTTAACTGTGTATTGTGGTATCACAGGGTGGTTTGGGTTGAAGGGACATTAAAGCTCATCTCATTCCACCCCATGAGCAGGGACCCCTTCCACTATCCCATATTTCTCATAATTAGGAATTGTTTATATATTTTTTTTCCCAAAATAATCCTAAATACACTTTGATTTTGAGAAGTAGAATGGAAAAGCAGAATTAATGTGCACGTCAGCCCTTACTGACAGGGAAGGGCTCTCCTCCTCAGCCCCAGGCAGTGTATTTGTCTTCCTCAGTTCTTTTTTCACAGGAGCTGACAATTATTTCATCTCCAGATATTGACAGACCTTGAGTCCATCATGGGAAGTGGCCACCGAGCTGCTCTTTGCTGCTGCGATGAGACAAGATATGAATTTCTTCAGTCCTGGAGAATAAATCTCAATGAAAGACACAGAGTGACATCAGATGTGTTTTAAAAACAACACAGATGTGCCCTTCACATTAAAATTGGGCAGTTTAAAATCATTCCCCTTTGTCCTATGATTATCAGCCCATGTAAAAAGTCATTCCTCCTGTTGGTAAGCCACTTTTATCTACTGGAAGGCCAAAATGAGTTTTCCCTGGATCCTTCTCTTCTCCAGCCTGAGTAATGCCAGCTCTCTGTCTCCACAGGAGAGGTTCTTATTCCAATTGCCCTGACAATAAATAACCCACACTGTTTCTGCTTTGTACCATGTTGTTCCCTTAAATATCTGTTGCTTAAAAACCAATGTAAGTCAACTTTTCTCTGCCATCCCCACTCATTAAGAAACCTTAGAGCTGCTGATAATGGCTCTGCCCTTTTGTTTTGTCCTCATTCAGAGAATTCGGGCTCCTTTTGCTGTGCAGCATCCATCTGGTGACCCAGATTAGCTGGCTTTCTCCCAGCCTTATCTCATCCCTCCCTCCTTTGGATGAAACACCCAATTTGTTAAGGGCATTGTATCTATCCTGCACCAAGAGCAGGTTTTGCTGGGAGCTGCAGGAAGGTCTCAGGATTAGCCACAATTTTTTTTCCCCAAATGAAATCCTGAGGAATTTTCAGAATAATCATTTCCACCCCTGGCAGTGTCCAAGGCCAGGTTGGACAGGGCTTGGAGCAACCTGAGATAGTGGAAGGTGTCCCTGCCCATGGCAGGGCGTTGGAATAAAATGATCTTTAAAGTCCCTTCCAATGCAAACCATTCTATAATTCTGTGATATTAAGGAATTATTAGGCCTGGTGGTCTGTGGCTGTTTCCCACTGGGGCTGAGGGAGGGACAGCAATGATTTCCATCCCACCACTGCAGCAGGGACACTCTGTTTAATTCACAAGGTTCAAACCAAGCAGCCTTCAGCAAACATCCACCACTTCATTGCTGCAGCTCAGCCGCCACACCCAACTTTGGCATTTAGATCCCTCAGCTGGCTCATCCAGCCAAGGAAGTGCCCTTTGCTCTCCAGGCAGGGGCCTTAAAATCTCCTATTTTGTTTTTCTTTTCTTAATTTTTTTTTTTTTTTTTTTTTTTTTTTTTTTATTTTTTTTTTTTTTTTTTTTTTTTTTGTTAAGTAACTTGCTCCATATCCAGCTCTTCATGAGTGTTTTTTTTCCCCTCAGGTTGCATTTACATCTCTGACCCAGGGATCTACCACTTACAGCTCTCCTCAAACATTTCTATTCTGCCCCAGCCAGAGGCTGTGCTTGTTTCCTTCCAGATTCGGATAAGGTTCATAGATAATTAGCATTCTGAAGTCCCAATAATGAATTAATTATTGTATTTTCCCCTTTACCTGCTGAACAATAGTACAAAGATACTTCTTTACAGGCAGACCTTTGCTGCAGTCAGGTTTTAGAGTGTTTGCTTAGTAATTCTTTGCCTTTCCACCCCCCAGAGTATCTGCTATAATAAATACTGGATATGAGAGCAAAACTCTCCATGAATCTCAGGAAGATCCCTGAGGATACAGAGGACTCTGACCTTGGACGGGTAAAATTTAGAGGAACCACTTTGGGGCTTGGATTTGACTTTGACATCTCTCTTAAAGGACTTTCCTCAGCCCAGGCCCCTGAGAATATCACAGTACACTTTTAACTTGTTTTTTTCCAATATTTTGTGTCTTCTTGGAGAAAAACACTTTTTTTTTCTGGAAAAAAGAAAAAAAATAAAGGTAACTGCAGGATTTCAAAGGTTGATGATGCAAACTCTTGCAGCTGAAGTGTTCCAGCCACAGGGTCACAGGGCACATGGAAGAAAAGCTGAGCAATGTGCTATTTTCATCAAATGGTGTTTTACTGACAACTTCTGTAGAGAAAACCAAGCCTGAAGGAAGCTTTTTCTGAGGCTGAAAACAATTAATAATGGATATAGAACTGGCATAAAATTCCCTGGAATGATGGGCACATTTCCTGTTAAATTGGCACATTAAATATCTTTCCTTGCACTCTAAATTGGGCTCACATGAGGGCCTCACTTGGCCTGCAAGTCCTTGTGGCTTGCCTCTAAAACAATCCTCTGAATTTTATTTCTTTTTTTTTCTTTCTATTTCTGCCATTTCTTATTTATCTGAATTTTATTCTACACTTTTGTTTCCTCTGCTGAGCTGATGACCTGGGAAAGGGCTGACAAACCTCTGTTCAGCAATTTTTGGGTTTTCTTCTGATTTGCTGTCCTTTAGAATTCATTTTAATTAGTGAAGTTGAACCAGCCTGCACTGAAAAAAGCCTCCAGAATTTTTGTGCAGCCTTTAGGAGTAGTTTGGGATTTTCACAGGTGGACCACAGGTTGAAAATGATTCTTAATCATCTTTGTATCTTGCTGGGCTGTTTCCCTACACTGAAATGCCAATGCTGGCAGAAAATCCCTTAATCACTGATATTCAATATTAAAATTGCTCTAGTGGAAAGTTCTTTGCCTGTGTCAGGGGATGTGGAATGAGATGATCTTGAAGGTTCCTTCCAACCCAAACCATCCTTCGATTTTATGAGTTTGATGACAAAATTCAGCATTTTTTTCTGTGATAATATCCCAAGATGTAAATAGTGAAAAAGGGGAAGGGCAGAGTTCTTCATCCCTGCTCTGTTGCACGGAAGAAAAGAGAAAAGAAATGAAGAAAGCTCAGCACATTCATGCACAACGTGCTTAAAAACCAATTATGACCTGAAATTTCTCCTTTTTTGCCCTTCTTCTGTGGTTTTTCACTTCAGGAAGTTAAAGTGATATGGCACAAGGGGAAATGGCCTCTGGTTGCACCAGAGGAGGTTTAGATTAGATAATATTAGAAAGAATTTCTTCACTGAAAGAGTGGTCAAGAATTGGAAGAGGCTGCCCAGGAAGAGCTGGAATTCCTGTCCTTGGAAGTGTTCAAAAAATGAGCAGATGTGGCACTTCATGGTATGTTTTAGTGACATGGAGGCATCACCTGAAGGTTGGATTGATGACCTTGGAAGTCTTTTCCACCCTGAAGATTCTATGAATTATCCCCTGTGTTTCATTAATATCTGTGATTCGGTGACCAGCTTCAAAATCACATTATTAATGAGGAGAATAAATGGAAAACAGGCTTAGAAATCATATCTTGTAGCTGTAGTGTTTTAGAGAGGGAAGCCATAGAAGGTTTGTGTGCAGAGGGTTTATTTTAGGCAGGATGTTTGTTGGTCTGAATAGTTTGAGAAGGAAAAATTGTGAAGGTCTTCAGGGCTTCAGTGTGCTATGTTCTAATGAAAACATAAGGCTTTCTGAATAAATTCTTTGTGCATTCGAAGTCATTGTTCCTGCCTCTTTGCCTTCATCATGGAAAGATCCTCTTCTCTTCTCTTCTCTT
>WEKY01051506.1:0-17424 GCA_013390045.1 Picathartes gymnocephalus
CCCCAAAAGAGTTCTGATTACTTTAAAGACCGAGAATCTGTCACATGCCTACTCTCAATGTAGGTCAGTGTACACATAGAGCGAAACAGAAGGGAACTTGAGGGAAGTTATCTATCCCACCTAGAGAAACCCTTGCTTGGGGTTCTTCTGGAATTTAGATGATGTCCTAAGTTTAAATTGAACATAAGATGGCCACATGAGCAGTGAACACATAGGGAAAGTTGCACATCGGAATGACTGCACTGAATTTAAGGAATCAGAATTTCTTAAACTGCAAAAGCTCAGAACAGGGTGACACACTTGTTTTTTTCCATCCATCTTGTAAAAACAGTTATTACACAGGGAGGCAAAGTCATGGTAACAGCACGCACAAATTAGGCAGGGAAAATTGGGCAGAAGATCATATGAGGGACAACTGATCTCATTTATGCTTCTGTTGGCCTCTTCACTCATAACTGAAACATACATTTTAAATATCCTTTGGATACAGAAACACATTAAATATACAATGTATGAAAAAGATACATAAAAATGGAAAAGATTCAGAGGAGCCTAAGAACAATAACAGCATTAGAAAGCATGGTCTGTGAAAGAGGTGTGAGAAGGTTTACTTAGCCAGGAAAAGGGAAACGATTCCATTTCATATCACAGCTAAGCCAGTCCAACCACTGGCACCTGTCTGATGCCCTCCCAAGGACTTAATCCAGTGAACTAAATCAGCAGGAAACTAATTTTATTATTTATTTGACTATTTCTCTACTTTATCCTCTGAACTGGCTCTTCACAATCACATGAGGGCTGGCTGAATGGGGAAAAATGTAGGATGGTTAATTTTGGGAGCATCTGACCTTCAGATTGGTATAGGTGTAATGTGGAAATATATTTCTGTACATGATACAGAAATACAGTCTGTATATTTTAGAAGTACAGAGTATTGAGCCACTTTGTTCTATCTGCTAAGAAAGGAAAAAAAAGGAATCTGTTAAATATTTATCAGATTCTTGACTGATGTGATAAAACCCCTTTATAACAGGAAGGGTATTAAAATATTGTACATAAGAATATTGTGGCATTTCCTTCACTGGGATCATTACCAATGTATTAACCTAATCTGCCAGGATTAGTCCAAGGTTTCTTGTCCTGCCTTGGTGCAGATGTGGATGTTGAGAATGATCTCTTGAGATTCTCTTAAGATTCATTCTATCCCTCCTTTTTTCTGGCTTCATGATTTAACTAGTTCACCCACTCTGCCTGAGTTCGCTCTAACTGAACTCAATAGTACTTGGAAAAATGGCTTTAACAAGAACAGTGCCAGATTCTAATACTGCTGTTTGACTTTTATTTTGTTGAAGAGCAGAGAAGTATCTGTGAATATGCTGTTCATGGACACACTATCAGACACACCGCTCATGATCTGCTTTGCATTCTGGAAAACCTCCTAGCCTGGCCTAGCTGGTCTCTAAATACATCATGAAAATGAGCCTATAAGAACAAGTCACACATCAGAGGTGATTTCCAGGTTAAAGGTTTGTACTGCAAATGGGGTTGCAGCACCTTCAAGGAGCTCCTGGAGCACGATGAAAATCCAGTTGCAAATAGGTGAAGTAGGGTAACCAACAGGGAAATATGTACACTGAGATATACAATTTAATTAATATGTCAGAAGAAAAGTATAGCAAACAGTAAAGTTTTGTTGAAATATAACTGACGTTCACATTTAAAATACAGTAGTGAGGAAATGGGAAAATGGGGATCAAATGAGGAAGAGAGGTGCTGTATTAAGGACTTTTTTTTTTTTTTTTTTCCCGTTGGAAAACTTTTCCAGAAATGGCGGACTGCAGGATTAATACACACAGATTTGGAAAATACTGAATTGTACTTAACCTTCTGTCTCCCCAGAGTCAGTAAATGTCATTATTAATGACGTTTTCTAACAAAATGTTTTGTGGACAAAATAAACGTGGCAGCTTTCCTATATAAACTACTCATTTTACTGCAAGTTAGTTCTTGGAAGAGTCTTGTAGGTAGAATAGAAAAAGAAAAAGTAAAGGTATTTATTAAGAAAATATGACAATTAATTTAATTAAGAAAACATTATTTAAAGAACTAGACAAAGCTAGCTTGAATGCAGCAAGTCTGTGGATTCATCTAAACTTTCTGGTTGAGGGTTCAAGCTAAGAAGTATGCTTTACCAAGTATCTTTTCAAGTCTTTGGAAGTCCTGTCAAATGGAGAGGATCGATACTAATGTAGGGAGAGCACATAAACCCTTCAAAGACATCTGAGCACAGGAGTTGCTGTGTAATCACGCCCACCCTGCAAAGCTGGGCAGCCTCACATGGGAACCACCACTGTGGGACATTAAGCTGCCATCCACGGCTTGAAGAGCAGACAGCTTTCTTCTTTGAAAAGCCCTGCAGCCTTTGAAGCTGGGATCTGCTTGTTCTAAAGGGTCTGATTAAAGAGGGAGAGGAAGCTTCAAAAGACCTCACTGCCTCTGTGATCTAACTAGTCAGGAGGCTGCACTGACAACCTCTTGTGACATGTACCATTGTTTATTTTCTAACTTGTTCCTCATTCTGCCCTTTAACATTAGCATCTTCTTTCCATTTGTATATGAGAACACTGAAGCTTGCAGAAACATCATAAAATAGGTAGTTCCTCTACTTCAGATGGGACTCTCCCATATTTTTCCCCACTGGGCTTCATGTATTTTTTATTCAGAAGTTTTGTTGTGATCCTGACTCAGCAGTGTGATACATGGCTGTGAGTACTAAAAGAATAATTCAGTGAGAAGGGCAATAATAACTAACACATGAAATAGGAAAGGACAAAATATGGTTAATAGTTGGACTCAACGACCTCAGTAACTATTCTGTGATTATTTGAAAATTCTAACAAAATTCTGAAGATGGGTCTGTAATTCTTTCAGGCCTCTGTATGTGTGTGTTCATTTAATTTAATTTCACCCATGTAGTGCTGATTTGTTCTTATACTGCCAGTTTACCCCATTGTCAGATGCAGCCCATTTGAGTTCAAAGCAGGACAACGCACAAATTATCTCACCTTTCTCAGTCCTGGCAGACTGGGTCAGAATATTCTGCTTATTTCCTTCTCCCACTTCTGTCTGCCCTTGACTTTCTCAGCTGATTCACCAAAATACCACTTCTTATCCAAGCCCTTTCTGAAAAAAGCATTTCATAAGACACCCTTACTAACAGGAATAAATTTTAGAGATTATCTCAGAGGGAAACTTCTGAATGTCTCCACTTTGACTGGTATGTCTTTTCAGAGAGGCCAAGGGTTTTCTTTATTTTGCTAACATCACATCAAATAACTCAGATGTTCCATTTGAGGAATTTAGATTAAAAACAAAACCAGATCCATATTTATGTAATAAAGAAGCTAACAGAAATGCTTTGGTGATTACGCAGACATCTAGTTTAACATGTCTTGAAACTGTTGACCTCAGTGATCCACATTTCATCCTTTAAAAGAAAAATTCTTTACTTCACTTATTTTCTCAGTTTATAGTTATGCTTTTTATCTTACTTCCTGTGACCTAATTCATACTTTATGTGAGCCCTTTGGGGAAAACAGAGACCACAGATGATATTTCTTGTTTTCATTTGTTCTGCTTTTGTCTTGGTTGTTAAAAATACAGTGGGGAAAAAAAGGAGAATTAAGAAGAGGAAGGATGATGCCACTTGGTGACACCCATCATGAAGGCCCGGTCTTGTGGCTTACTCTCATCAAGTGTTTGCAACAAGTCATTCCTTTCCTCATCACTCTCCAACAAGCTAAGGCAGCGGCTGTCACTCTGTCCCTGCTCCTCCTCCAGTCCTGACCCCACTCCCTTCAGGTAGCAGATGTCCTATTTGGCATGTCTGTGCTGATAAACAGCAGAGCATCAGGTAGTAAGCACTGGATTTTGACCCCTGGTTATCCACACTGCTTAAACTTTAATTTTGTGTTTTGGGTCTTGGACCACTTCAGTTCTCTGTCTGCAAGACAACCTGTTCCTGAGCCATCAGCAGGCTGGCACGAGCCAGCTGGTCTCACATGGCCTCAGAGCCATGGCCTGCAAGCAGTTTGCAGACCCAGAGAAGACAAAGGCCTGGTCAGGCATCCCATCTACTGCCTTCCTGACCAGCCTTTAGTTGTGTGGTAAAGCCTCATGGCAGGAGTAGTGTTTGCTCCTGTCACTGCTACTGTGTCTGCTGCTGAGAACCTCTAGGAATGAGGGGCAACTGTGCCTGCCAGAGGATGCTGCCAACAAAAGCAGTAAAGATACACAGTTCAATCATTTTTAGGTTAAATCTTGGGTTAAAATTAAAGGCATTGAAAAGTCACTCGTACTCCTTGCTATATACCTATACTCCTTGCTATATTAACTGCAGCAAATGCTATATGCATGACTTGGAGGAATTTCACGTGGAGAAAGAAGGTTGCAGTTCAGTCTGGAGGGTAAGTTCACACCACCCTGATGAGGCCAGCTGGCATTACCCATAAGAAGAAGTGCCGTTGCTTGCAGGAACCTGAACTATTAAACACTCTCCATGAAATGGCTTCTTCCAGCTGTGCTGCTGCAGTGCCTTAAGAAGGGAAAGCAGAAACAGCACTGCCACCTGCTGCTCCCAGGGACCTGGCTCTCATGCTCACCAAAGGCATCAAAGCTTTCCTTTAGAACCACAGAATATTCTGAGCTGGGACTCATAAAGGTCATTGAGTCCAATTCTTAAAGCTTGGATGCTAAAAGTTGGTATGCACTGTAAAAATCCATTTACTGTTAAAGTAAACGTTAAAAAAATTTAAAACGTATAGTTGAAAATTATTTACCATAAAATTAAATACCAACTTTGCTCTTTGCAAAGCATCAGGTAATAACATAAGCTACCATTATGGTCCTGTCACAGTTCTAAAAAGAAAGCAAGCCTTCTTGCCACCATATTTGACAGTTTAGTCGCATGCTTTGATGCTGTTGACTTTGGCTAGTTCAGTGTAGAGAGTTAGGAGTTTACTGAAACTGCAGGCAATTAACCTCTCACCAGACTAAGGCTTTATATTAACAATGCCTTAAAGAAAGGCATGATGGACAACGGACAAGAGTGATAGTGGTAAGAATAATATGTTAAAATCCTATTGAAATGCAGGACCTAAAAGTGATAGTGCATGTATTTACTCTTTTTCTGCATCACCTGTCCTATACAGCTGAAATTATTAGCCTGAGTTTTACACGCCTTGTCTTTGATAAACACTACCAGAACTGCACCTAAAGCAACACTATTTAAGGTCATTTTATAAACCATCATAACATTTGTAGTGCTAAAATGGTACATTATTGGTAAAAGATAATAGCTACTACTATGTGGAAATGGGGCACTGATGTTTGTGGCTGGCAAGAACTGTGGTTCCTGCAAATAAATTCAGTCACAACAGAGCTGAGTAGTGAAGGATATCTAAGGGTCACTATAAAGTCGGTGCTAATAAAACTGTTCTGGGATTTTAACAGCTAGGTCTGTGACCCTGAAGCTTTTGATGACACTGTATTAAAGAATTAGATTAGAATCTGTGATTTAACTACTGAGTTGCAAAAGTTGCCAGAAACTGACAAAAGGTGATGATTTTTTTTTCTTAAAATAGTGGCTATGTAAATTTTAAAGTAACTGTACTATTAGGGATATTAAATTTCAGATTTTCCCCCAGAAAGCATTTAGATGAAATACAGAAGTGCATATGGAAAGACATGCATGCTGTGCAGCAAGTCACACGTCCTGGCAAAAGCTGCAGGGAACTGCAGCCACCAAGTTGAGAGAGGCCAAAATTTCAACTTCTATATTTACATTTGCATGTTTATTTCACTGGGAAAGAGTTGCTTCCTGGCTTTTGGAACATCGCTTCTTTGTGCTAGATTCTAAAGAAAACTGCCTTTCATATTAAAAACAGTGCTTGGAACACATTGTGGCATTAACACCTGCTCATGCTTTGTCTGGCAATGCTTTGAATCAGGATCATCCTTGCTTATCAAGTCAAGCTGTCTGCTGCTTCACTACCGAGGTGTATGAACGCCACGCTGTAAGCCCATTCGTCTTCCCTATTAGAGTCCTTGCTCATGAATCATTCAAATCAATCAGCCTGAACCCTGCTTTACTGCTGCATTTAGAAATTTTTATTTATGCCTGGAAACTCTTTGGGATGTCAAAAAAGAGCCGACTGAAACAAATGCATTCCAATGTATTTCTTTCCTCCTGCAGTGCATATTCAGGCAGGTTAGCTTCTAGCACTGGCAGCTTGAACAAGAGTGGAGCAAAGGAATATCTCCCCAGCCAGACATGATTCTCAAATTTGAGAAAAGGGCTAATATAGCATTACCTTCTGGACAGCCAGGTGCCTGGCATTTCCCAACTGAACTGTATTTAACTGGGTCCTCATTTGGATGCATCAGGCTAGGAGGTTTACCCAGCCAAAGCACTGTGAACATACTCATAGTCCTTTCTAAGGAAAACTACATGAATCTTAACACAAATACTGAACCTGATATTCCCAGACTAGTTAGAATACACAACACACAAAATACTACTACTACAAACAATAGTACAGAAATCAGGAAATTGACTATAACTGGGGGTTATATATATATAGCTACTATGAAGTTCAAACTTAGTAAAGATGGAAAGTAGAAGTTAAGAAAAAAGTATATGGGGTAAATTTGTATATATTTTCTTATTCACACAGTGTTAGCAGACAAAACACATTCCGGCTTCATGCGCATTTAACAGTATATTGTTTCTCAGTCTGATACAGCAACTTGAAAGGCTTCAAACCTAACTACTGTCTTACTAGCTCAGGTGATAGATGTTTGTGCTTCAGGGGTAGGGATTAATGAATTAAATTAGTTATGCTTTCCTGGGCAGCAATTTGCCAGAAGTGTGGATGGATTTGCGATTTGCATAATAACAAGGTCTGAAATGCTCAAAGCTGAGGAAAATAGAACAAAATATTTCAGTCGGATGGAACCTACAATGATCACCTATTCCAAGATTTAGGCAAACAGCTCCAATTAATTTAAGTGGAAGTTGTGTGGCTAAGACCACAAATAAGCTTTGTGTCTTCAACCAACAATCTTTAGAACATCATAAATTTTCTTATACAACCTAGTATTTTGTGCACTGAGTAAGCTGAATGCTATATAGAAGAGGAATTGCTTAAATCCTACAAGAACACTCAAGATGTAGGTATGGTGAATGGAACAAACCAGGTGTTACCTTAATCTGGTGCGGTCTGTAAGGTTTAAATGCCCAATAACCTTACTGACAATACCCATCTGAGATTTGTAAACAAAATTTTATTCTTCACAGAGGAAGTACAGGATCCAAAAAACCATTCTTGCTCAATGTATGGGGGGAAAAAAAAGGGTTTACATAGAAGAATAAATTACATGAAGCAGGGAGAAACTGTTTGGGCAGATGTTATACAGTCAGTTTTACAGCATGTCAGTCGCAAGAATATGTACAGATGAGGTTACCTTGATCTTTCCCAACCTATATATCAAATACATACTGCTGGAATGTACCCAGCTCACTTCTGAAGAGCTCCTGTGGGTCGTATGATTACTAATACTAAATATAGTTAAAAATATTTTTCCTCCATATAGCTATCAGAAGACCCTCTCCATTCCATTCATCTGCTCCTCCAGTCCATCTTACTCTTGAGCCCTATTCTGGGTGCACAACATGTAGCTAACTTGGCACTGAGAGAATGTGCCCTCTTGTGCCTGCAAAGACACCAACTCTTAGGGTCATAAGGAAGTACCTTCTTTGCCTTCACAAACATTTTCTTTCTACTACAAAGCAAAAATACCCCAAAGAGGTGTGTTGAATATATTCACTGGGGATGATGGAAAAAAGCAACAGCACAGTAAATGGATGAAGGTAGAGGCTTCTTGGATAAAATAATCAGAACCTCCTCTATGAGTATGCACCTTCCTGTTGTCAGCTGGTAGTGATCCAAACATCATCTTTGTCCACGAGAAATCAAGGAGAAAGCCTCATCAGTCTTGACCTGGGGACAGAGGCTGAGAGGTTAAGAAGGGAGATCACTTGGGTAGGTTACTGATGAGTATTTTAAAGTCACTCCACTATCAAACAGGTTTGAATAACCACATTTATTGTCAGTATTATATATATCAGTATTATACATAGTATTAAATACATGGTTGTGTAGCTATTGTACTCCCCTAAAACACTGAAAGATGGCCTGAGGGCTCATAAGATACAGAAATAATAATTCCATACTTATTTTTCCTTAGCTATATATTTCATTTCTTCCTTTCTCCTCTTCTCTCTTAACAATCCTTATACTTGGTAGTTCTAATTTTTTCCCTCTTTCAGACTATCAGTCACAAACAGTACCTTGACTTACAAAGAGATCTTATTCAGAAGCCTTTTACTGTCACTATGACTGCAGGCTTTATGGTTATCTCCTGCTTCTCAGATAAGCTTCCCCTTCACTAAGATCCATCCTATAATCTCAACCTATTTATATGTGATTTAACCTCCTTGAGATAAATAGATTTTTTCTGCTTGTTTTATTTGAAAGGATTTTATTTGGGGGATTCAGTTCTGATACAATCTAGACTCTTGGCATTCAGTTAAAAAATACAAACAATAACGAAGAAAGCTTGCCATTTTCTGAGAAAGGCATTTTGGCAAGAACTGTACATACACAATACTCATGAAAAATTAAAAGGTGAAAACAAATAAACAATTTGCTTTGCATGGGCATATCGCTTTCCAGGCTAGCAAAACTTCGGGGGATATATTTCTGCTGTTGTCATGTTGCTGACACAGAAAAGATAATTCCTGTGCTTAGTTCATAAGCAATTAATAAATAATCTTTTTTTTTTTCCCAACAGCTTGCAGTATACAAAGAAAAGAGAGCCTCTTAAAAATCTAATTCCTGTATTCTTGAGGGTTTAAAGACTCTGTAGGCTGCTGGAATTAAGTGGCTGCGATTTTCTGTAAATCCAGACATTTCCTTCATTAAAACTTCATGAAATCTAAACACTTATACTCTTCACTCTATATATCTCTTACATGTCCCAAACAGTCTCTCAAACATTTATTCTGCTGATATGTTCATTTTTGGTGAGAATCTATTATTTGCATTTACAAACATGGATCATAGATAGATGATATCTTGCAGGAAATCCCTACAAAGCAGAGTAGTAATCCCTCTATGAAAACACTTGGAACAGTGGAAAGCACAATCAGAATTTTCTAGATGCATTAATTAAATTCTATTTGGGCCTCTCCAAGAGGCCAAGACCAAAAGACATGCAGTGAACTTTTCTAAGAAGGAAGACAAGCTTGTCAAACTCACCTTCAAGCACACAGCAGAAACCCTCAGTCATTCTTTACAGGTAAGAAACAGATGCTTTTCATTACTTTGGGCAATAACATCTCATTAGCACGGCACATCAGCAAGCTGGAAAACATCAACTATGCCTGATTACGTTGATTCCAGGTTTCTTCAAGCTTGCCTCAGTTCAAAACAAAAATCAGGTTGGTTTATGCAGTGGATAACAGGTAGGAGAAGTTCTGGAAACACTGCTAAGGATAAGGGCTGAAGGAAATGTTCTGGCAAACTCAATTTTGGCCCTAACAGACTGCTATCTCACCCTCTAGGCAGAGATTTTTGGCAGTTTAGGAGCAAATCATTTCCCCTGCCAAGTAACTGAAATGTATTCTCCATGACACATTATTTTACATAGCAGGTCAGGAAGAGTATCAGTGAATAGGAGGTCCAGCATCCCTTTCTGGCAAGGGTTGAACAGCTGAGATACACTGCCTGCAGGAGCTAAGAGTATGTAATTACAGCTTTCACTCACAGATGTCCTCACTGGCATGAACTCTAGTTATAGCCATTGGTGACATGTACTTTGGCAAAGTCTTGACTGCATTGATATTTTCCAGGATGTCTAGTGCAGCTAAGAGCTTGTGGAGCTGCACTCACCATGTAGGCCCTGAGGCCAAAAAAGGAGAAACAAGTTTGAACAATATTGAAACCCCTCTCTCTCTTTATGTGTATAGAAATTATTTTTAATCTTCACTTCTGTGGAAGTGATCAGCAATTCTCTACTGAGACTTCATTAATTCTATTTCAGCCTGCGTTGAGGGATGATGAAATCTGGTGGAGAGACACTTAACTGTGAAGCACAGTGGAAAGCTGGAACCACGTCTACTCAAAGCATGCTTCAGGACTGATACCCTGGGGGTACCTGGGCAATGAGGGGACTGTGGAACACTGCACAAGCCTTGTGGTGCCATTCATTCCTTGACAGTTTAACATCACTCAATAATTTACACCGGGTGTGAAACAAGCAGGCTTTGACACCAATAAGGTCAGTTCTGCCATCAGGGATACAAATTTGGTTCTCAGCAGAGAAAAAAAACTAAACTAGTGAAAACATATTTTTCTCAGGTAGTCAAGAAAGGTACCTCAGGTAGTAAAAAAATCATTTGCCAACTTATCTATACTAGAGCACCTGCTATGAGCTTTCACCCCCTTCATAACTTGGCAGATGCTGTAAGCACCCCTGCTAAGAGTTATGATATTTCATCCATTAAACATAACAGGAATTTTAAATTGCTTTCAACAGAAAAAGATGCAAAGGGAACAAAGCAGGACATTCAATTTCTGAGTCTGTGGAAATGAATGACTGCATTTCATTTGCTTATTTTAATCTAACTTAAAGAGTTAACATTGGTTAAGCACAGCTTGCTTTGGTACATAGTGGAAGAAAGCAAAAGCAAATGCTTAATTACTGTTCACTGACCACAGTTATGATTTTGAAACATGCTAGATTAGTGAACAGTATACCTCCAAATCACAGCTAAAGTGAATACAAAAATTTGAAGCACAGAGTCACCAATGTCATTACTGTTAGCTATTCTACCTTTGAGGGATCACTCTGTTGAATCAATGCATTTTTAATTCCCTTCTTAAAAACACATTTTTGTAAGAAAAGTGTGTAAGTGTGTAAGTAAGGCCTGTAAATTTTGAAAATTTCATTAAAAGACATTTTCTCTTGGATAGAATTCCTACCTAGGAATGATATCGTCCTTGTGATTAGGTTCTCAGAAGAACAGACTTAGGAACAGCCCTTAACTTACTCCTCTGCAGATCAATGCTCTTATCTTTTGATTGTATCCAAAAGCACCAAAAAATATGCTTTTATCCCTTTAATACCTATTCTGAAGCCTGTCCAACTGTACAGGAAGGCAGGCTGGTAAGAAGCAGGAGTAGAGGTTGTTTTTTTAATCCTAATTAGCTAGATAATGAGTTGTATTTTTCCTATTAGGAGAGCTCTTTTGCTGAATCCTCACTCACATTGTTAAATTCTAAGAGACAGCTTAAGGCTCTTGACTCACACTGATAGTTGATGTAGAAGATGGATGTAGTTTCCACGCACGTTCGCAGAGGTCTGGTTGTCTTTTTGTTGTTGCTGTGGTAGAAGACTGGTCAGAATGGTATTTATTCACAGATAGGAGAATTGCTGAGGGAAGATTTGAAGACATGAATGAAATGTTTCACAGAGATACGGAAGATTAATTTCAGAGAGCCCAGGCCCACAGAAAGAACTCTGATTTAAAGCTGCTCCATAGGGGTTGCAAATAACTCAGCACAGGAGAAAAGCCTCACATGTCGTGCATGTAAAATACCACACCACTGCCTGTTATTAAATGACACTGCTGTCCTCTGCTCCTTTGGTATCAGACAGGGCTGTAACTTCCTGATAATTAACAGAAACACGAGATCAAGTATCACATTTTCCTAGATATCACCTGAAAAGAAGCAGCTGGGAGTATTTCCCTATTTGATATAAGGTGCATAGCCTCTTTTCTTGTGTTCTCCAAATCCAGTAATGCTCAAGGTGTGTGTGGAGGGTGTCCCCTTCAGTGCTCTTCTTTACTGAGGCAGAAACTACCTGCGTGTCCCCGTGACATTGAGAGGGTACTTTTTGTCTTCCGGTTTTCGCAAAGGTGCTTGAAGGAAATTAACACAGCTCTGACCTTTACTAATTGCTCACTTGATTATGTTTCTCAGTCACACTCTGTAGCTCTGTATCGGCCAAGGACACAGAATACACAACTAATGTCTGTCCTCCTTCTCTCCCTCCCTCTTCCCCAGACTCTGCAGAGCACTGCCCTCACAAAATGATCCAAAGCAATGTCTGTAGCACCCTGGCAGGAGGAAAGTGCATGAGCCCTTGATGACTTTCTGAGGTCCCTTACAACCTGTATTATTCTGGTTCTTCAAAATCTTTCATGCTTGAATATGCAGATTTTCACAGCAGCTGGATTTCCTAGACCATGCAGTTCCAGCTAAACCTATTCAGCTGTATATGCAAACACAGAGACAAAACAACCTCCATGAGAAGATATTATCAGGTATAACTTCACAGGTAACATTCATTACAATTCACATGAAATATTGAAATCTATGAATGTATGCATCTGTGTTCAACTACATACAGCCTGTGAAACTGAGTTTGCAGAGAGAGAGCACTCTCTTTAGAAGGAGTTGAATTCTTCTTCCGTCATTGGGTGGAATAATGCATAATTCAAGTTTTTGGAAATGTTACTTGGTATCACTTGAGTGTAATGCTGAGGCTGATAAATGATTCAGAAATGGGAAAGGTTTCAACCTAATAGCCATCCATTGACTGTCAAAGTCAAAGCTATGGAACGGCACATTTTTTAGAGAGGATATAAGTCCTAAAAATGTGAAGGATTCCTGACTCTTAGGCAATATGCTCTGCTGTGGGACTACTAGACTCTTTTTTTTGCATCCTCTAAACAAGACTGTGAAGCTTAAATGAGCATATTTGAACCTCAGGTTCAGTTTAGATCACTAACTACTTTTGATGATGTTATGCAGAAGGCTAAATAATTCACTTAATTCAGTATTAAAATTCAAACAACACAGTCATATGCAATTAGGTATTTTCTAAGCAATATTATACCATTTCGCACAGTGAAGACTGCTAGAAGAAATAATAAACCAACACTTTAGTTCAAAACAGGGATGAAATATGTTCTTGCTCGTGAGAAACTCTTAAGTTTCTCACGGAGAAGCTGAATATATAATAGTTTACATCTACCAAAAAACTATAGTTTTATCTTTATGTGCCTTGGGTCACGCTGGCAATACCTCGGAGCCCTTTGTATTTCTTAATTGCAATGTGGATTTACTCCCACTAGGTGTTACCCTCCCTCCATGGCTTGTGAAGGAAAACTGTCCTCCCCGAATAAACCTGGATCATCCGTGGATCTACCGCCCAAAATGCAAAATAGGGGCCCATCCTGATGGAGGCATCTTTGTAAACACGGAAACAACAAAAGCCTCCCTCCCCTGCAAAACTTCCCACACACAAACAAACAAACAAGCAAAAAGCCACAAAACCTCCCCCAAATCAACTAAGTCAATCCAATCCCAAATCAATATAAATTTCTCAAAATATTAAAAGAAGAAAAACTGTTGCATCCTGACAGGTTAAGACAGTGTCCCCATAGCTAGTTCTGGTCAGCAGCTAATAGCAAACATTGAAATGTGACTGTCTTAAATGAAAGAGCTATTACTCAGAAAAGTCCCAGTACTGCACAGTCAGAGATATTCAACTACACATTTATTGTCATAAAACCGTGCCTCTTCATTAGACCATATTTAATATTTACCACCCTTTACAGGTGCTGTATGCCTTGCAGGAGGCATTCTGTGGCAGCCTTTAATGTTACATGCACCAATATTTCACTGTCTCCCACACCAAATAAGAATAAACCACTATGACTATGTTACACAACCCCGTGACTGACACATAAGTAAAAAATTGTTGACATATTTACCCATTGTAATACCCACAGATGAAGTCCAATCCTCCTCACTGAGAAAAACATTGCCAAATGAAATGAGATAGGAAACGGAGAATTAGATTAACATATTGTGAAAAGAGGAAGAATCTGCTGATGAAAGAAGTTACAATAAGCAAAGCCTTGCAGCCAGGCAAGGCACAAAGCAGCAGTGAGATGCCCACAGAATATAATTTCTCTGAAGAGACGTAGCTTCAAAACAGTTATTTCAGTGCTGGGCATGTTTTTAAGGCCAGAAAATGACATCTGTCTCAGAGACAAACACTGCAAGCTGGGTCTTTGCCCAGGACTGTTGAACAGGCTGAAAAACAGTGTCTTCCTATGAGAAGACTCCTTGCTCCCTTTTGGCAGGGGAGTCTGGAGTCAGCTTCACATTGACACAGAGAACACCACAGTGGGACGGACTGGTTTGTGCCCTTAAAGAAAGACTGGGACAGTGGGTGAAAGAAAGTGCTTGTGTCAGCTGTGTTCCCCCCCACCCCTTTAGTGTGCACGGCTTTGGACATCACAGGGTGCTGCACGGGAGCACGGTGGGTCCTTGTCACCTGACCTCCCACGAGACAGTAGGCAGGTGGAGGTAAAGCTCTGGGGAGCCAGTGTCTGAAGGAGCAGCATAACTTACTCATCTCTGAAGCTTCTGAAAATATGCACTGGAAGAAACCATTAAGCTCAGGTCTTACGAAGTCTGGTCTCAAATCTAACAAAGCTCAAGACAAATAGAAAGCTCAAGTCTAATGAGTATGTTAGTGTTTGGTTGTTTTTTTTTCTTTTTAACCTGCATTAATACTCATCTAATGCCAGAAAAATGAAATAATTGTAATTAACAGATGAATTAAAGATCCCTTTTTTTTTTTTATATGGGAGCATTTGATAAGACTCACCTGCTGGAAGGTACAAAATCTTCCACTGCAAATTCTGCTATGAATAAGCACCTGCTCAAGCATTATATGATCTCATCCTCTGGGTGCACAGTTTAATCACAGTGCTCTCAATAGAGAGCCTACGCTAGGGAAGTGGAGTTTAAAATATGAATCTGTGGGAGGCTCTTGAGGTGGCTTCTTGCTAAGTATGGCTAGGAGCAGGGTAATGTGGGGGGAGATGCCACATTAAGAGACCAAGAAGTAAAAGCAACTCCATAAAACTGTCACCAGCAAACCACCACGTGAAAATTTCATGTGCTTTTACTCTGATGAATTGACCCTGAAATAGTATACAGAAAGAAAACAAATATTCTGTGTGTGGCAGTACACGTCGTTATTTTCCACCCCCCGCCCCGTTTTTTTTCCCTCTACCAACAAACTCAGCTGTTTAAATTGGTAGCAAAACAACTTAACTCAAGATTATCTTATTTTTCCCTCACCTTTCAGAACTGCATTAACCTCTCTTCTACTTCCCTCAAAAAAAAAAAAAAAAACAAATCCAAAACAAGACCAAAAAAACCAAAATAAAAACCAAAACCAAACCAAACAAACAAACAAAAAAAAGCAAGAAAAAATAGAGACAAACTCTTGTAACAAAAGATTAACCTACTTTCCCATCTCACTCCCACAAACGAAAATACTTGGTGGTCAGAGTCCTGGCAACTGGCTTTCCAACATGGAAAAAGTAATGGTCCATGTCTTTGTTACCATATTCTTAGTCCTGTACAGATGAAACTCCTGTAAATTCTGAGTGCCCACTCTTCCCAGACCACCCTGTCTCCCTCCTTAGACCACAGTATCTCCCTGTCAGCTCTCCCTAAACACATTATTCTTCTTTATCATCCAGTCCATTTTCAAAACTTCTGTTTCTCAACTCTTCCTCTTCTTGTCTTGGGCAAGCTTATCTTCCTTCTTGAGAACTAACCTGCCTTTCCTTCCTTTCCCACTTCTCAGTTTTTGAAAGACTTCTACCCCCTGCCTCTGCATCTTTTGATTTCTACTTCACAGACCACTGCAGTGGGGCACTTGCAGAAGGGTAGTCCAGAGAGGGCTTCGTCACCCCTACGAAAGGAGAGCACTGACCATTGTCTTCATACTCCTCAGACCTTTCTGTCCTCCGAGCTGTTCTCTCGAGGAAGAAAGCACACTTGACTCCCACGGGAGAGGAACTCAATGCATCGAGGCAGTAGCTCTTTACTGTTGCTTACAATGAAACACAGAAGTGTAGATGAAATTCAAGCAAAAGCCTGAAACAACTTAAACGCCTTCTACCAACGCATGTTAAATAGGTGCTTATATTTCACGCAGATCCCGATGTACCTAATTAATCCTAATTAAATCTGAGCTGTAAGGGCACCTAAATACACAAATATGCACGCAGACACGAAGAGCCTGGCTCTCACGGTGAAGTGCCGCTTGTCAGGCAGCTGGAGGGGACCCCATCCGCGCCGAGGTGTCCCTCGCCACCGGGGTCTTCCCCTGCCCGGCGGGGCATCCCTTGGACGGCGCTCTCGGTGCCACCCGACGGTGCGATCCGCCGCGTCTCCCTCCGGCAATGAGGATCGGTGGGGGGTTTTACGGAGTCCTTCAGGGTGTTAAAAGCCTGCGTAGTCATAGGGGTGTCTTGCAAGCCCGAAACAGGCCGGGGAGCAGCGTGAGGCGATGCCGGGCAGCATCACAGGCTCCCGTTTTCTCCTGCGAAGGCGACAGGAGGGAGGGGCAGGACACGGTTATCTCGCCGGGGTTCTCACTTGGCGAGAGTTGGGACAAGCCTTAGGAAGATTAGCAGGGGTATACCACAGTTCCTTCGGCAGAGCAGCAGCGTCCCGCCGCTTGCCCGCTCCAGGACCTCAAACAGAGGGCTTTTCTTGCCTGCGAAAAACGAGACGTCTCAGAGAAACCGAGGAGCGAGCCGAAGCCTCGCTCAGGGGGGTTGGGGGAGGCAAAGAAGGAGGCGGGACCCCCAAGGTTTTATCCCCACTGGACGCACACTCCGGTGCTCACCCACGGCGAGGGGAGCCCGGCGGGCGCGCACCGGGCGGGGAGAGGGTCCCCACCGCAACCGAGGAAGGAGGACCGGGGCGGGGTGGGGGGACGGACGACGACGGGGGACCCTGCGTCAGTGCAGGGCCGTCCCCTTCCCCTCCCCGTGCGCTCGGCTCTGCCTCCCGCCAGCCTCCTACGCCTCCCGCGAGGTGCGGCCGCGCTACATAAACACGGCCCTGCCGCCGGGGCTGGGGCGCTCCGTTCGCAGCCCGACGGAGGAGCTTGTCCGGCAGCGGGCAGAGGAGCGGCCGCGGGGAGCGCAGCTGCACAGCGTCTCCGGCGCCAGACGGGGCGGAAGGCTTCGGCGGGCAGCAGCGGAGGGCTGCACGCTGCCCCGAGGGCGGCGGCCCTGCCGTAGCCCAGGCGGCCGGAGGAAGAGGAGGAAGGGAGTGGGCTGCGGCGGGCTCGCTCCGGTATGGCCCTGGCGGACAGCGCCCGCGGGCTGCCCAACGGCGGCGGCGTGTCGCCCGCGGCGGGCAGCGGGGCGGCGGCAGCGGCGACGGGCGGGTCGGCGGCCCTCCCGGAGAG
>WEKY01051506.1:17665-34178 GCA_013390045.1 Picathartes gymnocephalus
GGGCGGCCGCCGCCCGCCCCGCCGCCCTGCACCGCGACGGCTCCATTTGCGCCGAGGAGCCGCCGCCGCCGCTCCTCGGCTACCTGGAAGCCGAGCCGCTGGAAGGAGGCGGCGGGACTGTGGCGTCCGCCCCGTCGCCCACCGCCAGCCGCAGCCCCTCGGGCGGGCCGCTGCTCACGCCCTCGCAGTCGCTGGACGGGGCGGGCGGGCGGCGCTCGGGCTACATCACCATCGGCTACCGGGGCTCCTACACCATCGGGCGGGAGGCGCAGGCTGACGCCAAATTCCGGCGGGTGGCCCGCATCACTGTCTGCGGCAAGACGGCCCTGGCCAAAGAGGTCTTCGGGGAGACCCTGAACGAGAGCCGCGACCCCGACCGCCCTCCCGAGCGCTACACTGCCCGCTACTACCTCAAGTTCAACTTCCTCGAGCAAGCCTTCGACCGACTCTCCGAGGCCGGCTTCCGCATGGCCGCCTGCTCCTCCACTGGCACCTGCGCCTTCGCCCCCGAGCAGGGTGGTCCTGCCGATGACAAGATCTGGACCAGCTACACCGAGTATGTTTTCTGCCGGGACTGAGCATCCGCCCAGCCCGTGGCGTGGGGACAAGACAGCCGCCCCTGCACACCCTCGCACCTACGGTCCCCTCGCATCCCGAAGGAAGGAGGATGTGGAGGGGGGCTGTGTCTCTGTGCGCTTTTCTCACCCCGGTGTCTGCCTCCACGCACAAGGCGGGCCAGCCCCGGCGCAGCCCCCACCCCTCTTGCGGCACCTCCTGACGGCCCCGGGGGCAGGAGGTCACTGTGTTGTACCTCGGCTGTCATGTCCCTGCTTGGCCACCACCTCCCTGATCAGCCACCATATCCTGGCTCCCACCTTCACCCTCCCTCCCACATCTCCCAGTAGCTGTGTTGGTAGCGAGGAAGGAGAGAAACATTGGGAGTAGACAAATGCCTGTCCCATGAAAGCGTGCATGTGTGCCCAGTCTTTTTCCCTCTGACAGGTATAGCTCTGTCAAGGTGGGGCATTTTAAAAATCATCCAGTTAGGGGCTGAGAAACTTTGAAGTTGCTTTGAGCAACTTCTCTTGGAGATGGCATGGTAAATGGCTGTCTTTTCCCATCCCAATACCCTTAGGAAGGAGTTTGCCGTGGTGGGCAGACCCCAGATGGTCCATTTTTAACTCCTCCCTCCCCCACCCATCAAAGTGATGCTTGTCTGTGAAGGACTGTCACGTAGAAGGGAAGCCTGACTGTGAGGGGTTTGCACTGGCTCATACTTTATCTGTTAAGTAATTTTTCAGGAGGCATGCATGTGGCCCTTCACAACTGGTTGCTTCCATCTCCCGTCTTTGCTCCCCATGTCTCGGAAGTCCTCTCTCCAAGCTGTTAAACTGGACCAGGGCCTGCACAGCGAGCATGTAAGGCTGATGTGAAAGGACAGGTTTGCTGGATAACCAACCATTTGAACTATGAAGTGTCCTCAGAGCCATGTGTTTATTCCCTTGAGAGGTAAAACAATGACACTTTGAAAAATTAAAGTGCTTGTGATTTGTAACTTCCATGGGTGGTCTGAAGTCCTTATAATTCTCTTGAAGTTACTGTCTCTTAATATGGACAGAAATCTCAATGCATATTTCCTTAAACACCCTCAAAATGATGGGAGTGAGGTGAAGCCAGGCTTGCCTGAGTAGAAGTAGGGCCTGGGTCCTGGGAAGCTGAAATCATGTACCTTGAATTAGTGCAGGTGTCCATTATAAATGGACAAGAGCACCCTTGTTACTTTTTGTTGTATTAGTGCTGTAAAGCTCTGAAGCCAACAGATGACAAAAATCACTTTTTAAAGAACCATTTTCATAGTTTTTCATTATTATCTGGGCACTGACACTGCTAAGAATTGTGTACCTCTTCCAGGACAAACTTAGTGCTTCTTAGAAAGGCTTGAGCCTTGTCCTTAGAAAAAAGAATGATGCTAACTTCCTTCAGGGGAAATTACCCCTTCTGAGCTGTATTTTGTTACTGCTGAATAACAGTCTTTCCCAGAGGAGGCAGTCAGAGTCTGCTTTGGAACAGATGATCTGAGCCGCAGGTTTTATAGTAGGGAAGATTGAGCAGCTCTTTCTAATAAATTCTTGATGTCTGGAGTATTAAAAACACTTTCCTTTAAAAATCTAAACTTGATTTAAGAATGTGTATAGCCTGTTCAGACTATCACAGAAAAATATATCTGAAGTGTTGAAGAATTTAGCAGTACGTATTAAAGGCTTGAAGTTATGTTTTTAAAACTCTTGAACAATAATGATAGTTCTAGTTCTAACTCTAGTTCTAACTCTAAATTTAGAAATACTGCTAGCACTTGTATTCTAACCAAAGAATTTCACAGTAGGGTCTTTTTAAAAAACCTTAATTCCTTTGAAAACAGCTATAGCTACATTTCTATCGAGTTTCAGTGCTCAGTCTCTGTTCACTTGGTCTTCCATTAAGTGCATGCGCATCTACATAAAACTGAAAATAATTTGTGTCACCATGGCTTCTTTTTTTTAGTATTAGCAAGGTTGTTTATCAATGTGATTAAATTGAAGATGTGCATATGAAAGCACTGGATACTGTCCATTTGTAGATAGCTGTATTATGGAGTATTTTTAAAAGGATAGAAATGTAAACCTGCCAAATTAGATGAGCAATAAGATACAGTGAGAGGCCAATACACCTGAGAATGGAATTAAGTCTGTTTGTCCTATGCCTTACTCTGAGATGACTTCTTTGTGCTTAACTTTTACTACAAGTGAAAAGACATCAATCACAGCTACTAGGTCTTTACAGTGCCCTTCTCAAGAACAACAACCGTCTTTTTCTAGTTTCTGTTAAGTAACTCCGAAGTACGTTTTTTAAGATTTTGTATAAAGTCAGTTTTCAGTAAAGTGTTCAAATTTGCTCTAGATAGCTTTCTTTTTTAAAAAATATGGTAGCTTACTAAATCCATCATAAGAGCTATGAATAGGGGCAGTTTTAAATTGACCTTGTGATTTAGTGTACATATATATACAGTATGTAAACATTTTGCACAAATCATTTAGTTTTTTAGTCATTTTAGTGCTACAGGATTTCATAATATATCTAGCTGAGCATTTTCACATTATGTTATGTACATAACATGGTAATGTTTTATTGGTTTCTTATACCTGTTTCTATGGAAAAACTGAATATGAGTATCATCCGCTTGTAGAACTGAAATCGAGGCCATATTTGCCTGAATGTGAATCGTAACTAAACTTCCAGGTGACTGGATGCATCTCTAAAACAAAGATTGCCTGTCTTTTGATTAATGGTTGCCTATCCCTTTCCTGGCAGATGACCCAGTAATTCTCATTTTTTACATAAAAATTGATGTAGTATAAACAGATGATTTTTTTTTTTAGTCTTTGTGATAAAAGGTTTTAAACATTATTAGTGTTAAGAAATGGGCCTTTAATGCAATGATAACTCATCATCGGTATTGTCAGCAGGCTTAAAATGATGGTGTCATAAATGTAATAGTTATTTGATGCTTTGCCACAGAAGATGGTACTTTTCTGAATCATTACTTAATAATGGCAGTAAACTTTTTAAAAAGAAAAATGGTCAAGGCAAAGTCACTGAGTTTTGCTGGTCTGTTCTATTGAGAGCTCAAAGAATGGATAAACACAATGACTCTGCTGCCTTGTTGACATGAAAACATACAAAATTATAAAGGCACAATACTGGAGTCCTGTATACATTTTGTAGCTGTTGTTGTTCACAGTTCATGTACTTATGGATGAATGCAGTAGCATTTACAAGTGCTATTAAAAAACCCACAAAGGCAGTCTTTCTTTTAATTAGAACTTGAAGCATAGGTCTTTTCAGTGATGCATATCATGAAGGGTGACTTTGCATATGTTTGATAGGATGTTTATATTTTTATACATGTAGATAATGATCCACTTACTCATTCTTATTTTCACGTGTATAGCATTGAAAATAAAGATCCTCCTAGGAAAAAATTGCATACCAAATTAAATTTATGTTCTTTAAATATTAACTCAATGGTGTGGTTTATGCTGTCCTTTTTATTCTCTGTGCAGATGTTTTTAGCTCTGTCCTCCCACAGTATCATATTCGTAACTTCAGCAAAGACTCCAAATTAATACGTAAAGCAGAAACACAGAGCAAAGAAAATTATGTATACAGAGACCTCTAGTAACACTTGTGACAAGATAAGCTGAAATGTATAATGCTCAGACTGCATAATTTCCTTTTAAGCATCACAGAGAATTTTTGTAGTACTGGTCAGTCAGTCCTCAGGAAGAAATAGTGATTGAACAGCTTAATTTGAATAGCACTGAGTAATTGTTGAAGTCAAATGTTGATTTTTTAATCAAGCTGGAGAATAATAACATGGGATACAGTGCTCATTTAGTGAAAGAAATGTTAATACCTAAGGTAGTACATGATCTGAGAGAATTGCATCTAGAAATTCTCATTAGCTACCCTGTGATCTCTAGCAAACTCTTCTAAACCTGTGGTCAACTTCATAGAAAATTAGTAGTGGCTTGTTGGTATAATCCACATGTGAAGTGCCTGTACATTTAATAGTTCTTTCTTGGGTGTCATGGTTATACTGCAGAGGAACCAGCTAAAGGAAGTTTCACAGAATCACAGAATCACCAGGTTGGAAGAGACCTCCAAGATCATTGAGTCCAACCCAACCATAATAATCAGTTTAATCAACTGTTTAATTTGACAGCTTGATAGTATTTGAGAGCTTTGTTGTCATGCAATAATATAAGAAAGGAGGTCATTCTATGAGCAACAAAACTTTGAGTCTGCCTTTCTGAAGGCTTAGGTCTCATTTTCTTTGTACTACCCCTTCTGTTCATCCCTGCCCATTTTATTTAATTTCAGCTTGAAAAAGGAGGCACATTCCTTGACAGAGCCACCTTTTTGCTGGGCTGAAGGTTATAGCTGAATTTTGGCTTTGTCCCTCAGAGAACTACAGATTTTCTTCTTTCTTTCCTTTACCCAGCCATCAGTATTCATAGAAGTTGTAAGAACCTAACAGCTGTGAGGTTTTTCAGTTCTTTTGATTATGTTTAAATTACCCATCAGCTCAGAGGTCAAGGGGAATGGATGTCCACCCAAATGGACAATGCAAGTGTATGAGGCTTGTTTCAGTAGGAAATAAGGCTAACAGAATACTGTCATTAATGCCTGGCACTGTCTATAATCTGAATGTACTAAATCCCTATAGAGTGAGAAGGCAGGCGGTCGCTCTTACTTTTGCAACTCTGGCCAGTCAGTCAAACTAATGGGTACACTAGAATGTCTTAAAAATACTTACAGACTCACCAGTTCTGCAGCATTTCTGAGTGTGAATCAAAGTATGCAGGAAAATATTTTCTGAAGACTTGATTTGCCTCAGGGCAGGGTTGGTTTTTTTTGGTTTTTTTTTTTTTTTTTTTTTTTTTTTTTTTTTTAAAAAATTTTTTGTTTTTTTTTTTTTTTTTTTTTTTTTTTATTGTAGAAAATCTTCTGTTGTAGGAAATCTTCAGCACAATGAAATATTACTGCTAATGTGTTATTTATTTAGAAAGTACTTAGTTTTATGAAACCGAATGCTAATTTTGTTTTTCATTAAAATGAGCTGCATGTGTTTTTCCCCTGCTGCTAAACAAAACTCATATGTATGACTGCTGAAGTAGTAATGCTGCCATTGCAAGTAGTCTGTTGGAAATACACAGCACAACTGCTGTGACAGTCAAAACCATAGCTGGTCAAATTATCACATTTCTTCCCCATTCTACTCTCCACTGTGCTCAAACTGGAATAAAATTAAACTCTGTTAACACGTTTCTTGCTCTACAAGTTTTTTAGCACACATTATGGAGCATTTGATACTTCTGTCAAAGTTGTTGGCAACTGTAAGTCAGGGATTTGAAGCAAGTGTATTTCGTTGTGAGGAAATAAAGGCTAGGAAATGTGCAAAGTGGGAGCGGCTTCATGCAGTTTGGGAAAAATTCTTGGTATCACAAGAAATCAGATATTTTTCTGTATAATAGAAGTAATACACTCACACATTACTCCCATCTTGCAAACCCAATCTGCCCTGGAAAGCTAAAGTCCTTGGTGACATTTGCTTGTTCTAGGTTTTATTTTGTATCATCTGGATAAAAGAAATTATTTTGGTTTTCTCCTTCAAAAGAGCTCAGTGTTTAGCAGCTGGGAAATGACAATGTTAGTGGTACACCTTGCTTCAAGTTAACATTTTATTGTCCTTTTTTTGTTTCAACATAATGCAAAAGATAGGGAAATTCACATGGGAGCATATAAGAATCATAGAATCGTGGGATCACTAGAATTAGAATGCTTAGCTCCACGTAGCCTCTGACTTGCCTTTTGCAACTTAACAATTTTCTCAACCTAGAATTTAAGTAAGTGTAGATTCATTGAAGTTCAGCCAAAGAAGTTGAGACCAGAATATCTAGATTGTGATGACAAAAACAGGTCCATTGACAAAGACCATGTGATCTATGTTTTTAATTTGTAATTTCGAGGTGAAGACAGAACCTTGGTTAATTTATTAAAGAGCAGGCTGCTATTAAAAAAAAAAAAAAAAAAAAAAAGGAAAAGTCCTCCAGTCCTCTCCCTCATTCTTGAGGAGAGAATGCAGTGCTGGTGTGATGAGAACAACCTATCTTTTTGGTTTCAGAGATAACTGAAATAACCTACGATGTTGCCATCTCGATTTTGTCTGTTTTTCCGGTCTTGGCTGAACTTTAAGGTCACACCCACCTACGAAGTGGTCCTTTAGAATAGCATATATTCATAACTATGTAGACTTCCATAGATTTGGATATAGTTTGGTTATGACTCATATTTTCCAAATAGCTTAGTGACAATGTTTGTCCTCACATTACAGCAAAGCCTGTGATTATTAGAAGCCTGAAGTTAAAGTTTTTCCCTTTAAAAGGGCAGAGACTGTACCAAGAATGACTTTTTTTTCTTCCAAAGGAAACAAATGATGCACTTTCCCTCCAAATTTATAGTCTTGTACAAACACTCCTAAGTTTCCCCACCTTGTAAAATTCACTTCCACATATTCCTATGGCTGACAGTTCAAGACATGAATATTTCTGAAAGCTGCAAGCACCAGGAGGTCTTGTGGTGATTCACAATTGTTCCATAGCAATCCCTTCCTGCAGTGGTCCCTGGTGCAGTTAGAACAAAGCTGGGTGGGCAGCTGAGTCCCAGCCCCCAGGATTACCCACTGGCCCTGACCACAGCTGCCCGCTCTGCCTCGCTTCCTTCCTGGCCATGACCAAGGTAGTGCAGTAGTCCCTGTGCCAGCACGGTCCTGCTGCTGCTGCCTTGTCTGAATAAAGGGGCAGTATTTGTATTCTGGTACGCTCCGTGCAGCCCAACAGCCACGAATTGGCATTTCTTCTCCACTAGACTTCTGACCCACTTATTTCCAGGGTTTGCTTTCACAGTCTGCTCTTTATCTGCCAGCTCAAGGTATGGTTGGAATATGGGAAAGATTCAGCTGTTTACAGTGGTCTGTCTAATAGTTTATCTGCCATGGCACTAAAGGGACAATAATGACAACTCACTTAAAAAGAGTTTTACAGTTCTTTAAAATTTTCTGGTCTAAATAAACCACGAAAAGTGCTGCATAACACTGAGTAAACCTGTTCTGTTTTAGGTGAGAATGATGACTTTATTAGTTCAGCTGGAGCACTAGCGTGTTTATCCTCTTGGACTCGTTTGTGTCATGCTAGAGGCTGAAGAGCACTCACCTGCACATAACTGGGCCAAACGGTCCAATTTCTTTAGAAAATGTTAGATTAAGAGTATATGTGTACAAATGCACTAGTGTTTCTCTTTCCAGAAGATAAGTTTCAGCTTGACAATTATCAGATTGGATGTTTTCCAACACATCGCCTCCTAGGGTTTGAGGACAGAAAGAAGTGTCCAGATCATATGGTCTGCTGCTCAGCATAGCATACGCTGTAGGGCTTCCCCTAACAGAGTCTTTAAATCAGGCAGTGAAATTTCTGAGACTGTCGTCTACCTTCATGGGTGATACTGCTTGTGCAAAAGAAGGCATCACAGGGCCTGATTAATTGTCAGGCTGTGAATGTCACCAGCTTTGGCTTTCACCAAAGAAGGGTCTGCAATGTCTTCTTCATCGACACCATGAGGCTGCAGTGAGTGTTCTGCAGGAGGATATGTACAGAAGCAGTTCCATTGATCAAGACCTGGGAATAAACAGTCCTGTCATTTCCTCAGTTTCCTGCCTCTTATCCCTGTAACCAGTTTTATGCTGGCACTGCTGATGTGGCCATGGAGTGGATTAGTTCAGGGAGCTGGTGTAGATGGAAACCTTAAACAAGCAAACAGGAAAAGGCAGGCCTACTTTCAGGTGGATCAGCTCCCCAAATAAGCGCACAGCAAAATGGAGTTATTAGTGTCAGGAGAAGGAGCCTGATATCTACACAGAAAGAGCTTCTGTAGTCTGTCAGTAAGGGCATGTTTTTCACTCCTTTAGTCATCTCCTGTCTCTTCTCGAAATCCTCTTCAATTTATCAATGTCTTTTGAACTTGTAATTTCATATATTTCTCATTCTAATAAGGGAATGCACCAAAGCAAAGTAACATTGTCTATCATCTGGGATTTTTTCCCATTCATTTCTTCAAGGTTTGAATTAGCAGGTCCAGAGGTTTAAGTGTCACTGGAGTTTATGTTCAGTAAGCCATGGGAGCACCTGTATTCTGTCTCCAGAATTCTGTCCCAATTATCAGTCAAAATGCATGGGAGTGTGTAAGATGTTTTCTTATTAAACATTGTGCCACAGTTCAACTTCCAACAACTAAGGAAAAAAGCCTAGTAAAAGTGGATCTATTTTCTCTACATTACTGTTGATGGACATCACTGTGACACAAATGTTTGGTATAATTTTCACTAGTTATGGCATTGGATAGGTAATTTTCAACTACATGAATGGATGGCTAAGGGTTGATGGTCAGGTTGGCAGGCCTAACGTTCCTAAATTACCCAATTTTCTTTTAACTGCGATCAAAACAGTCTATGTTTTTTCCAGTCCTTTGGAGCTTCCCCAAGGATCTGAGATTTTTGAGAAGGCTGCATTAGTAATTACACAGGCTTGTAAAGATACCAGATATAAATTGTCCAGACCTGATTGAAAGAAATACTTGTTGCTCATATTTTTTGGTTAGTTTTGAAAGAGAAATTGGTCATTATTCCTAACAGACCTAAAGAGCAAAATGTTTATACTATGCTGAGCTAACAAGCCTACAAATCCAATCTAGTAAAGAATATGTACAATTTTTCACATTGTTTCAAATAAAATTAAATAATGTCATTTGTAATCATGCTGACTACTACTTTCTTTGTGTTCTTTTTTCTTACCTTATTAAATTTATACAATGCAGTTAGTACTGTATTTGGAATTTATAGCTTGGATTTATACAGATTGTGATAGCCTTCTCTTTCCATTTTAGACTTTATATCTGTGACTTTTTAATAGCAGCTATCTGGATCCTGTCCCAGGAGGTACTGGATGACTGTAACGCCTGTTGATCTCAACAAAATGTGCTATCACTACACGATGTTAGTAAAAACTTGGACAAAAACAGTACTCTCTTTTTTATTTTCAGGACTTTACATTTGCAGTTAATTGCTGAACCTATAACCTAGCATTTAGAAATATAGTATTTTTAAAGGTAAGTGTCTTAATATGCAGCTAGTGTGAATTTATACCATCATGTTACATTGTGTTTTCAGTGTTTAATCTCTTACGATCTATTGTGGCATATGTACAAAGAATACCTAGATACCAGAGTAGTATTTTCTCAGATCTTTCCTAGTACTCTTTCAACACATTTAAAAGTTGCTTTTTCATTAAGTACTGTTATTCCTAAACACCACTTGCAGGGTTACCTAAGAACATTACTGATAGTGGTTTTGGAATATTACACACGTAGCACACAGGTTATTTCTTTACTCTTACTTGAACTTGCACTCACTGGAGTTGGTGTTTGCTTTTTTCTGAGGCCTGCTTCCAGTATGTATGAATGAGTATGGAAATCAGATGGACAGTGGGGAATTCAGCTGTGGTAAAGGCATGTGGCCAAGTAAACAGTGTTCCTAGAGGCTCTCAGTTCCTAGGGGCTGCTCATTTTGCCTACCCACCCTACAAATTCATGGTGTGTGAAGGCTGATAACTGTCTGGATAAATAACAAACACTTAACATTAAAAGTAATAGGTTGTGGTAGCTTTTCTCTTATTTTGTGTTTATCAGGTTACTCTTCAAGAGAAGGCCCTATTGTAGTTTTAAACACAATCTTGGCTATAATTCCCTCACTATAACCCATACAGTCATGCTCTCCATTTTTCCCTTGATATTGTCTTAAATAGCTTCCACTTTTTCATTTGCAGCACTAAATTACAGGGAATTAGAGAAAGAAATGTTTCTTTGAATTAGCATTCTTAGACAATGTGAAATTATTTTTAATCTTAATTTTGATAGCAGCAAAGGGAAATAAAAGAGGCACTGGCTGAAATCAGCAAGTTGTTCTCATTATACGGAATACCAGAAGAGGTAGTTCTGAATAAACTGTTCCAATCAAGCAAGAAACTTTTCCTGTGGTCAGAGCATCTCTCTTCTGGAACAGAAATTGCTTAATATTGAGTGTTTTCCTCAAGATGAAGTACGTATCCCACAGACATTTTTCAAACACTGGACAATAATTTCAGAATAAGAAAATCATAAGAATCCCAGTAAAGCCCACAGAGCATCTCAGAGTAGTGTGTCACAAACCCATTTTTAAGTATGTGGCAAAGCACTGTGCTTGTGAGTTTAATAAGGAATTGTATGCTGTAAAGGTACTATGCAAAGGCAATATGCTTTGCTGATTTCCCTTCTCTAAGGAAAGGTCATGAGAAGAAATCCATTTTGAATATTCTTCTGGTTTTTGTATGCGGAAAACCCTACACAGTACTGGGGTTTTTTTTTTTGATGTAAAAAGAGTTTATGGGTTAGGATAAAAGAACAGACTAGTAAGGGTGACACTATTGTGGGTGTTTGCTGCAGGCCACCTGAACTGGAGGAGGAAGTGGATGATGCCTTCTACAGACAGCACAAGGCAGCCTCAGAGTCACAGGCACTTGTTCTTGTGGGGGATTTACCTACCCTGACATCTGCTGGAGAAGGTATGCAGCCCAGACAAGTACAGAGTCCAGAAGGTTCCTGGAAAGCACTGGAAAATTGTCCTGATGACAATTTCCTGTCCCAGGTAGTGGAGGAACCCACAAGGAACGGTGTGCTGCTTCCCTCCGGGAGGCCTTGGTGGAGACCTAAGGGAGCAGCCTTATCTGTTGTGACCATGAGATTGTGGAGTTCAGTATTGGGTGAGGAGGAAGCAGGACAGGAAGTGAGGTTGCAACTACGGACTGCATGAGAGCTGGCTTTAGCCTCTTCAGGGATCTTCTTGGAAGAATCCTGTAGGAATGGGCCCTACTGGGAACGTTGATTTTTAGAGATCACTTCCTCCAGGCTCAAGAAGAATGCATCCTGATGAGCAAGAAATTGGGCAACGGGGGCAAGAGACCTGCAGGGATGAACAGGGAACTCCTGTCATTACTCAAGTGTAAGCAGGAAATACATGGGAGATGGAAGCAGGGTCAGGTCCCTTGGAATGAGTATAGAGAGGTTGTCAGGTTAAGTAGAAATGAGACAAGGAAGGACAAGTCCATCTGGAATTAAATCCAGCCAAGGATGTCAAGGACAACAAGAAGGGCTTTTTCAAATACATCATTAACAACTAAAGATAGTGTGGTTCTGTTACTAAGTGGAGAGGGGACCCTGGTAACAGCGGATGCCGAGAAAGCAGAGTAACTGAACTCAATCTTTGCACCCGTCTTCACTGGTTAGACCAGCCCTCAGGAATCTCTGACTCAGGAGATCGGGGTAAAGGAATGTGGAAGGACTTTCCTGTGGTCAAGGAGGTTTGGGTTAGAGAACACCCAGGCAAACTGGACATCCGCAAATCCATGAGCTATGGCAGGATGCATCCACGAGTGCTGAGAGAGCTGGCGGATACCATAGCAAAGTCACTCATGATCATCTTTGAAAGGTTATGGTGATCAGGGAAGGTGCTTGAGGATTGGAAGAAAGCAAATGTCACCCCAGTCTTCAAAAGGCTCTCTTTTGGTATGGGATAGGAACAAAGAGTATGAACTTTGATGACAAAGTCCAGAGAAACAGTTTCCACAGAACACCATCTTTATCCTTTATGCTGAACTCCAGCTTGCATTCACTTCCATGCAGAAAATGTGTGCAGACATGTTAATTCTGAAACCTAGGTTTAAAGCCCACTCTGGGTATAGTGGAAGTTAGGCCTGAGGTTAAAGAAAGGTGCTTTTGTGAAAAGTAGATTACAAAGACTTTCTTGAATAGTATATGCTGCTGAAGCCTTAAGGCATGAGGGGTATAAGAATGAATAACACAGAATTATGCTGGAGCTGCAAAACTGGGCATGGACTGAATTTACTTGTAAACCAGGCATGTTTATATAGCAGGTATTAGTTCTGGCCTGGTTCTGTTGAAAATATTGCTATCAGGACAGGGAAGGTAAACTGATATTAACCTAGAAGTGTTCTGAGCCAACCATTCCATGGTTAAGTGCTCTACATGTGAGGTGTATAAAGATGTGCTGGTGACACAGAGATACTTGGTGAGAGCCAAGTGTCTTTGTTTGGCTGAAAAAGGGGAGGTTGTGCTGGGTTTGTTGCTAAGTTAGAGCAATAGCAACTACTGCTCTAGGCAAATGGCTTTCTAGAATTAGAAGCCATTACTGTCTGAAGTGACAGATTTAGAAAATGTCTCTACATGAATAATTAGCTCACCCAGCAAAGCTGCGGCTACCTGATAGTACAATTTTTTTCCATAATTTATAGCATATTTTATTTATCGTAAACTTTCCAATGGTAGTTTATCACTGGTAGTTTATTCCATTTGACAAATAAGTGGTAAACGAAGGTGTTCTTATAGATTGGAACAATCTGCATGTTTTCATTTTTTATAGCTCCTCCAAGGATGTAATTGAGACCCTGAAGAGCTTTAGCTCTTTATACTACTGAAAGCCACACTCAACAGCTTTTTGCAAATTTCCAGTTTGAAGAACTGATGAGCAATTATTCAAGTGTTTATGCAGAAGGAAAAAAAATCTTCCCTTAGAGACAATATTTTGCTGTAGACTTTAGTTCTCTCTCCTCTGTTTCATTTGCCTTTTCTTCAGCTCAAAAATGTCTGCTTTAGACATTTTTTCATGTGGTAGAATATCTTTGTGTAGTAGCTGAAAAGGAACTGGACCTGCCCTTTGTCCTGCTACCACCAAATTCTCATTTCCATAATGCATGCAGTTTTCTTTCACTTATTGAAGAAAATAACCACTTTTTCTTTATATTGCTGCCCTACTGTTGCTGGGGATCACATATCATTCTGAATGTGTATGGCCCACCATTAGTTTTTGCAATTGTGCTAAAAATCTGCCAAATTGTGTCATAAGACAGTAATGAAAATAGTAGAGATGACTAACTTTACATATATTGTCTGAAGATTGGTATGACCAACTGCAAGTAAATGAGAAAAGGATTGGTAGTTGATACCTGTAATGTAATCTTTGACATCTCAATGAGTCATTTTAAGATTAAAATTGTTTTCATTATACTTTCTGCATGAAAGACCAAAAGAATCTATATTTTTAATAGAATTTATTCAGGAAAGCATTGACAAAAAATACTAGAGTGCTTTTAATATTTGTTTTTACATCAAACATGCTGAGATGAGGCTTAAAAGCCCACCTGAGAATTCACATTTGCCCCAGTGCTGTTAGTAAGAGCTGTAATTATCTGTGTCTTTTGAAAATACTTAAAATGAAACACAACCTAATTCTCAGTTATAGAACAATGTAGTACAACAAAGACATTATAATCTATTTTTTTCATTATAGGTGCGGGTGCATAACCAAGAAGAACACTAACACAATCATTCCTTTGTAAACCTTTACAGTATATAAACATTTACAGGAGCAGTGAAAATCAGAATTTATTCTGACTTTTTAACAGCAGAACAATTCTGTTGTATAGGTAGACAAAGAGCTTGATTTTCTGTGATATTTCCACTCTCAGAGTCCTGTTTTTTGTCCTTTAATTGTCAGTAACACCACTGTCCTGCGATCTTTGTGGGGGCTTAGGGTTACCATAATTGCCTTCCCCTTCACTCTGGACAGTGTTAGTGAAGCCAACATCTCCAGCAGAGGTCCTGGGGCCTTGCTGCTGCTGAGCGTGATGCATTCCAGAGCCCCGTGCCCCAGAGCAGCATTTACCAACCATACTGAAGTATGATCCCAGCAGAGGCTGAACCTAGACTGGGGTAGGAGTAAGCAAGGCTGACAATGACCTAGTTAGGAGCCGTAGGACTGAGAGGTATCACAGAGTTTTCATGAACATACCTAGCCCTAGGTTAAGGACATTGGGATTTTTGCGTGGATTTGTTTCATTGAAATATTAAAGCAACCACTGACATCTTTCAATTTTTCATCTGTCCACATCTTTACAATTCTGAGAGCTGAAACTCAATGGCTGAGGACAAAGTTCCAAATGTGTTGTGACAGGGAACGGCATGCTACCCTTTTTACCTTCTGAAATTTTAAGGACTCAACTGTTCAATGGCTTGTGTAGTTCAGGGGAAAAGCAAATGAAGAGAAATGTGGGTTGCACAAGGAGCATCTAGAAATAAGTGTGCCAGGTCAGGTAAAGGATTCATTTAGCCCAGTATTGTCTTTCTCTAAGTGACCAATAAGGAAGTTTAGGCAAGAAAGGGAGAAGGGAAGGCTGCAGAGGCACACAAATGTAAAGCAAACATGTAATGGTGTTTCCTACTCCCATTCTCAGATTCTAAACCAGTAACTTTGTCTGTATCTAATAATGCTTGGTGGATTTCTAGTCCATGACATTACGTAGTTACTTTTCAAACACCTGTGAACTTGCGTAATCTTCAGCATCTAGCAGCAGAGGTTTCTAAGACTTGGCTGTATCATGTTAAACGCCTTCATTCCCCTTTTTGTTTTCAACCTGCCATATAATTTTATTTGACAACCACTAGTTCTTGTATAGGAAAAGAATAATTCCTCATTCATCCTCTCCCTGACATGGCTATTTTTTAGTCCCCCATCATGTCATTCCTTGCCATTTCCTCCCTCTGATCAGTCTTACACTGTTTTCATCTTCAGTGTGGTTTCTATGTTCTCTTTGTTGCTTGTAGAGCTCAAAAATGTAGTTACATTGATTCCTTTATACACACTCCTGCAGTGTATGGTCTGGAAGTGAGGAGCTAAACTGGACCAGACCAAAAGTCTATTTCCTGTCCTGTCTCAGAATATCCATATAGCAGGTGTCTAGGGAAGTATGTAAGACCAGACAGTTCTTCAAAACTATTTGCACTTTAAACCTCAGGTTCATGCACTGCAAGTTGTTTTTCATACCATTTTCAAATGGTGCAATATTTAGGCTTTTCCAAAAGACAGTTTTTAACCCTTTCAATCCTCAGTTTTGACCCTTACTGTCCAGTAATAAACTAAAAATGTGGCTCAGTCTACTGATTGCAAGTTCTGTTGTGAATGTCAAAACCAGGATTTCCCTGTTAAGAGAGATTGCATTATATTATAAAAAAGTAGACAAACCCAGAATATTCAGTCATAAATATTCATTGAAAGGATAAATTTTTTATATTCACCCTGAAAAGTAATTTCCTGGGGAAAAAAACCCACTTTGAAATCTGAAGCTAGCTCTGTTCCGAATTTGTTCTCAGTAGCAAACAAATACAGAATGCTGCAAAATGCAGCTAACATAGCAGATCATGAATTGTTGATTGCAGTAGATCCTTGCTGAAGCCTGGTTTCAGGCAGTACAGTGGTGTGGGCAAACTGATGAGTGCTGTCCTGGTTTGAAGGACAGGTCTCTGCTAGGGAAGGCAGGAGCCTCCCTTGGAATGAAGAATGTGAACCCCTCCCCTCCGAATTATTGTAATTTTGAAATTAAGGGGGTTCTCAGGCAAAGATATGGGAGTAGGAATAACAGTTCTTTACTAGGATTTATAACAGAGCAAACAAACAACAACTCTTATGGCACTAACAACAAACAGAACCAAGAACCCGGTCCCGACCCCCTGGCCTGAAGGCACTTTCCCCTCCTCGGTGTAGTGATGGTCACAGCCGGCAGGGAGCACGTGCTATGGTGGTTCAGTCAGCAGGGGAAAACAAAACGGAAGAGAGGTTTTGCTTCACAAAACCCCTTGGAGCAGTCGATTCCAGTGCCCCAGCAGGATTCTTGGAAAGCAGCAAACTGGGACGGCAGGACGTCTCGGCAGGCGGGGGAGCGGGGCTGCAGCGCAGTGAAACCCAGAGCAGTGCCGA